>LNAC01000001.1:16306953-16499748 GCA_002007465.1 Ailurus styani
GGGAGGGAGGGAGGGAGGAAGGGAGGGAAGGAGGGAGGAAGGTAACCACTCAAAAGGAATTCCTTTTCCCTTTTACTAAGTCAACTAAAATGTCCTGCAGCATCAGTATCAGGAGCAACTTGGCTGATCCACAGAGAGAAGTATTAGGAACAACTTTGATTTGCAAGTACTCACTGCCTCCGATGGCTACAGATTGCCTACTGGGGACTTAGCATGGTACCGAGCACTATGGGGACAAGAAGGCAATACTTACCTAGACTGAGTATATTGCTCAAAGCAAGGGACTTGGGCATGGAACGCAAAGAAAGGCTCAGTGGAACATGGCTGCTATTTTCCCCTTGAGATGCACCTTCCTGGAGATCGTCAAGAACTAAAACAGCTGTCCTTGGTCTCTTGCACCATTTGGGGGCCGGCACCAGAAACCCCACCTATGTCCTTCCCACCCATCCCTTTGAAGTAGGTGATGCACACTGCAGACCCCTGCTCTGTCGTCTACTGCATGGAAACTCCTTGTTTGGTCAAGTGGTCAACCTCCCAGCCAGGTTTTTGTCTCAAATACAGGTCCAAGCAGTAAGGATGCTACTAGTTACTGTTAGTTAACTATTAGAATAGTTATTCCTTCGTGTTCTTCATCTTCGTGGCACACTCGTCAGGCACATCGAGACAACCTGTATTTTCCATCTCTTTCTTCTTGTCTCTTCTCTCTCCTCCTTCGTCTTATTGTCAGCACTCCCCTTTCCCTTTAAAAAGTCTTAGACACCACCAGAAAGCAAACGAGTAATGTCAGCAACAGAAAAGGGAAACAAAAAGTGACTGGCAAAGTTAGCCGTAAAGAGGACATTCACCATGTAAAGTCCTTGAATGTGTTCCCAAGATTCACATCGGAATCTCCACACCATTTTTTACTCAAACCTGACTTTCTGCACCCACCAGTGCTTGAGAATGAAGAAAACAAGTGTTTTCATCAGGGGTCTCTTGTTTCGTTATAAGCGAAGTTTGCCATGATTGTTTAAAGCACATACACACAGTACTTCCCTTTCTGATAACAACGGCTACTGTTTATTGAGTTTGCTGTTGCCCAGCCAGTGTGAGAAGGACTGAATCTACCCGAGTTATTTAATGGCCTCAACAACCGCTAAGCTAGTCCTATTAATAGTCTTCATTTTCCAGACAAGGAGACTGAAAGTCAGAGAGATAAGTAACTTGCCCGTGGTCATCCAGTTAACTTCTTAGACTGATCTGGAAGAATAGTCAACACCCATAACATTATTTCTATAAGGAAATATCTGTTCCTGTTCCAGAGGACCAACACACCCACACCCACCCACATGCGCACACGCACACGTACACACACACACACACACACACACACACACCAGGAATACAACCTGCTTCTGCTCTGCTTTGTAGAGGGGGGTTATTGTGTGGAACACTTTTGTCACTGGGGGAGATTCCGATTCAAGCAGCTTCTGGTGACTGATCAATAGATCCGCCTCTGGATGAATCCAAGTTCTTGTCCTTTCCCGGCCCAAATGATTGGCCCACGAGGTGAACCTGTCATCGGAGCTGGACCAACCAGGTCCTCCCCTAGGATTTTAAAAATCGTACCTGGGAGGGAGCCCTACTCTGCCTCCTATGTCATCACTGAAAAGCTATGAAGGTGGGGTTGCTGACGGCTGCCGGTTTATAGGACCGCCTATTTACAGGAGAATACTATCAGTCCGAGAAGAGGGAAGCAGAAACTAGCAGTATCGGAGAGGCAAGGGGAACATGAGACTGAATCCCCTTGTCCCTCAGCCCTTGCAGTTTTGTGAGCTGCCCCTTAACTGCTTCCTTCTCTTTACAATTGAGGAAGCGGAGCAGGGACAGGGACGATGCTGGGGGTTATGCACTGAGCTAGTGGCAGAGCCCCGAGCACGGGTCCCTGCCTCCCAGAGCAGTGCGCCTAAGGACACCCACGTGCCTGGGGGACCGCGGGCAGGAACCAGCCGAGGGCTGAGGAGGGAGAAGGGGGGATTGCTCCATGCTTTCGGTCATGCCCACGGCTCAGTCAGCCGTGCTAAGTGAGCGCCCCAGCTCCACGCCTGCTGCCCGGCTGGCTCAGTGGCACCCCAGTCGATGCCTCATTAACTGGATCCACCTGTGGGCACGTTACTTAATTATCTCAATTGGAACGGAGTCAAGATACTGGAGCTAATGTCCTTCCGCTTTCTGAGCGCTAATTATCACCTGTAGCTTGGCCCCAGGCACAGACGGAAGGGGTCACCGACAGCACTGTCACTGCGTTGACGAAGTGGAGAGCATTCCCTCTCGTTTCGGTGGTAAGGCGAGTTAAACATGACAGAGGGTCAGAAAGCATCCGGTCCGCTGCCCGCCTCCAGAGACGAGAGCACTGTGCCCTGGGCCGTCTGTTTGCATCAGTAGGGCTGGGCCTAAGGAAGTGCCCAGAATTCCGGCTCCTGAAAACAACCTCTTGCGGAGCACTGGGGCGTGCCAAGCCCTCCTCGGCTCTTCCTGCGGGAGTGCACAACACCTTTGAGGGCAGTTTTACCTGCACCACTGCCTGGGGAGGGTCTGTGGGCTCACAGGTGATGGGACTTGCCTGGAGAGGTTCACTGGGAGGTGGCTGGCCTGGGTTCAAACATCAGTTCAGTTACCATTGGAGGCAGAACTGCCCCTTGTCCCCTCTGCCTCATGGTGGGTGACTGAGGACCTACTGGGTGCCAAACACTGTGATCACTTTGGGAAATACAAAGATATTCACTTTGTATATATCCATTTCCTTTAAGGAGCTCACATAAGTTCTTTTTTGGTATTAAAACAATTAGACGACCCTGATCCCCTAAGAATAAGGAGCCCCTCGAAGCATGTTGAATGTGGAATCCCAAAGGATGGATTCGATTTTTGACTCCACCCCTCCCTAGACGTATGAGCTTCCATCAGTTTCTTATCTTTTCTGACCTCGGCCTCCCCATCATGGGACATCTACCCGGTTTCATGGGGTTGCCAGGAGCGCAAAGCCGATGACACATGTAAAAACTCTGTTTACAAATGCAGGGCTTTGTTTGTTGTAGAAACTGTTATTCCTGGATGGACTCCAAGATTGGCTTTACTCCTCAAGGAGACAGAGGCTTGGCTGTAGCATAATTCACAAGTGAGAAGTCTCGGCTTAGAAAGTAGGGCCGAGAAATGGGAACGAGGTCCCTGCATAGGATCCTTTTCTTCGCCTTACACACATCCAGTGGTAAGCAGAAACAGCACCTCTGTGCCTTTAGATTGACCTGCTCCTCAAAAAATAATAAACAAAAATCATAATTTTCTTACAGACTTTCTGGGACCAGAATTTAAGATGATTTCCTTCCATCTTGGCCTGGAAGATTGTTCGAGGGGAAATTTTGGTCTTGTTAAACACATTTTCATGTGTCATTATAGTTGTCCCCTTCTTCATTTGTCATAAACCAGGAGGGTATTTTTGGGGGGGGGTGTCCTCTAGGCAAGAAATAAGATTACTTTTACTAGGCGAACTTGTCAGTTGACCTTAGACAGAGCTGCAGGCATGAGTGCCCATTTTTCTGAAAACACTCCCGACGTGTCAACAGCTAAGGCCGTTACTCAGTGTCAGACCATCCATGCTCAGGGTGACAACTCATCCCAATTTGACTGAGACATTCCTCGTTTTAGCGCTGGAAGTCCTGCTTCCTTCCCAGGACCCCCCTTCAATCCTGGGACCTGAGGGGCCAGTTGGTCACCGTACCCACACTTGACATTCCCCATCTGGGGCAGACAGCGCAGTGGGACTGAGTGGGTCCTGGAACCCAATGGGTACCTCATCCCTTCACCATGTCATGGGGCCAGAGCCTTTGTCTCCATCCATACATGGGGCCAACAGCAGAACCTGCCTCCTAGAGCCCTATAAGGAACAAAACAACTAATGTAGAAAGTGCTCCATACAGTGCAGACACGTGGACCGTTTACGCTTAGTTATCCTTACTGCCCGGTGCTGGCCATCAGAAGCTTCTGGTCAAGTCAAGGCGACAGGACGATACCTTAAGAGGTAGTTCAGTCCCTTCCCCTTTGCACTTCCCTTTCTGGGTTGACCTCCCTGGTTACTCCCTGCTCCCCAGCTCTGCCCCTCTGTTTCTTGTTGCCTCATCCAAGGATTCATAGTGCTGTTTTCCTCGCGGTGCATTATTCACTTCTTGGCAGGGAATGCTGTGCTCGTAAGAATTAACATTTGGGTTTTATTTACTGGCTTACAAAGTGCCAGAATCGCATAGGGGATTCAGTTGCACAAACTCTCTTGATGGGAAATCAATGACAAATTGAGAAGGAGGGGGTCTTGAGGATCAAACAACAAACCCTTCACAATCCTTGTTTGAAAACTCAGTCCTGGCTGATTTATTGCCGTTCCCCCAAGAGGTGTGGGGGAGGGACAAAGTCCCTCTCTGGAGTCTTCTCTCTGACCACCACATTGAACAGTTAGGCCCATTCCCAGTCGTCCATGAGATTAGTCACAGGATATTTCATTTTAAATCCAATGGAATGTTTTCCTAAATCAGACAAGACTCTTTCGATGTTTATGGCTATTTTGCTGGAATTCTCTTTGGCTCCAGGAGGGATTTGAAAATTAGATACATTTCCTTTTGGTGACCTGGGGCCAAGCTGGAGGGAGATCAGGCCTGAGGGTTGGGCCAGCAGTAACTTGTCAGGCTTGTTCCAAGAAGTTTCTCCCATTGGCCGGCCTTCCCAAACACCTGCAGCCCACCACAGGGCCAAGCCGTGCACCTCATCCCTGCAGGCCTTCCTTCCCTCAACTGGCCCACTGGTGTACCATGGGAGATCGGAGACACAACAGAAATGTTTTTGCAAAATTAAAAAGGTGGGGTGAGCTCGATTCATTTGGCAGAGAGAAGGCCCATGGGGGGCTTCTTTTCATATCAGAACTTTCATTTTGCCTGCATGGTAGGTAAAAATATAGGATTCTTATCAAAGTAACTGTGGCCAGACGTTGCAGAATACGTCTGATACAGTAGGTTGCTGTTTCACTTGTTCTTAACACACATGAAGAGATGAAAAGAGAGACAGTCACAGAGAAACGATGGAGATGAGATTATGAAGAAATAGCGAGAAAAGTGAGTAATTGCCTAAAACGAATACTCTGTTCTCCAAAGCCTGCAGAGGCTTCCCTGGAGATGGATCAAAGTCTAAAGGTGTGTTTTTCCCATTTTATAATTTCAAGTGTGTTCTATTTTAATTGATCACTTCTGCCTCTTCCCTTATACGCTTTTTAATCTGTGGATCCTAGAACCTCCTCGAATGAGAAACAATTCAGCTAGCGGCCCAGACCTGGAAGCCAGACGCCTTGAATCTGGATCTTGCTTCAGCCATTTACTAGCTGTGTGTCTCTGTACATGTTACTTAGTGTTGCTAATATTTCCCCTTCCTCGACCATAAAATGTATAAAGCAGCAGGACCCACTTCACAGGGCTGTTGGGAAGAGTAAATAAAGTTTATAAACTGCTCAGCCATGGCCTTGATGCTTGGTATGGTCAAACCTGACTTAATCCAAAGGCTGACACCCTCACCACTTGTGTTTCCAGTAGGGCTCCCTCCACACAAGAAGGAGAATCCCCGCAAGCATCGTACAGGCTGTCAGGTAAGCAGGGATGGGCCCTGGCTGAGTATGCTTCCTTGAGGAAGGACCAAAACCCCCATGAAGCCAGCTGGAGGTATAAGCCCCAAAATAAACTTCTGGTTCTGTTTTACCAACCATGTCCATTAGGATGTGCTAGAGTGCAAATAATAGAAAACTCTATAAACACAGGCCCAAACATGAAAGACAATTATATTAACACCCCAAGTGCAGAAAACCCAGAGGTTAACTGATCTTCCAAGTTGGTTCTGGCCGATCAGCTAGATCAAGCACCCAGTGTTCCTCCTATCTTTCCTTCTGGTGTCCATGGAGTTAGCATCATCCTAAGGCAGGCTTCCCTTGTGATTTTTAATTGATCACTTAATTGATTGCCATTGCCATATGGCTGACAATGGCTGTTGGGGGTGAATGAAGCATTTCTTTGCTGTATCTGTCAGGCGACAACCTAGGGAGACCCTCTCTGGATACTCTCCGTTAAGAAGAAAGACAGACTTTCTCAAAAGCCTCCGGTCTAGCTCTTCTCATATTGCATTGTCTTCCATTGAGTCACATGCTTGTTCCTGAACCTCTCATTGGCCAGAAGGATGGGATTACCCCTAACGCTGTGGTCAAATCACAAAAGAGCATTTTCGTTACTCAGGGGAGAAGCAGAAAGACACCGAGGAGTTAGCTTTACTGTCCACCATTCTGTAGTTTAGATGCCCCTCACATTAGATGGTAATGTTCAGGGATGTATGACTTTCCAGGAGCTCCAGAAAGTTCCATGATGTCAGTTAATTCTATAAACCGTGGTGGAATTGCTAGGAATGGAGCTCTGAGATGAGATTTTCAAAACCATATAATGGTGATCATTGGGTCCATTGTCCATCCTCTCCGTCCCAGAGCCCTCAGCTTTGACTTAAATGTTGTCTCGGATTAGATGGAATATTTCAATATCCTCCCCCAATTCTTCCTTCATCATGGCCAGTGAGAACAGGAATTACTTCTGCCTAGTTCAGCACTGTATTCCATGCTGCCTGGCCAATAGTAACTTAATATTTATTGAATACATGAACCTGCCTGCCAAAAAGTTCTGGATTTAGTCCTTTTTATTGACTTGTTATTGACTCATTTTTCCTCTTGCTCTAAATGTTCCTTCTCTCTGCTCCCTTAGAGGTCTCAGTGACCTTGAAATGACCACTTCTAAAAATAACAAGAGCTTTCATTTGTTTATTGAGCGTTTACTGTATGCCCTGCCCCATGCTAAGAACTTCATGGATATTACCTCAACTCATGTTCACAAAATCCAATAAGGTAGGTTTATAGGTGAAGAAATTGTCTTACCAAAGACCACATAATCTATACACAGAAACAGAATAGAGATTCGAGCCCAGAGGGGCACCGGAGCTTGGCCTCCTAAGCACTTTGTGTACGTCTTCCCAGACTTCGGCAGCCCAGCAGACACCCTTCCGGGGCCGGGCTCTTAGCCGTGCTCTCCTGCTGCTTTCCAATGTCCACGTGTAAGTCCCACTTTCCCCATGTCATGTTATGCCCTGAAGCCTAGAGAGCTGTGTTTTATCCTGCTGGGCCCCCAAAACTCACCCTAGAAAAGATTCCTATCTTGAGTTGAAGGCCATTTGAATTGAATTGCTTCCAGGGCCCTGAGATCAGGATGGCCCAACTGCAGTTTATATGTAGAGACTACTGAAGCTCCCCCAGCCTAGCCTGTGTGTTCTATGTCTTGGTCAAGCCAGCTTTCAGCAGGCCACTGCTTCAGGAAATCACTCTAGAGCAAAATTCAGTGTCCATGTGAATAAAGCATGAAGTCAACCATGGGGTCCCAAGCTCACTGGCTTGGCCTGTTTTTCTTCAATACAAGTAAGCTCAAGGACCCTGGTCTCCCGGCCTTGCTATAAACCTCTCTGCCTCATATTGTCCATTAACATATTTGTTTCTGTGTGCATAGCTCATCCAGGCTAGCGAGGAGCACCCAGGCTAATGGAGAGCACCAAGGCAGTGGACTCTTCCTCCTCCGTTAAAAGATGACAAAAACTCTTGACCTCTGACTGGAGACATAAGAATGGAACAATTTACAAATGTTTGTTAAGGGTCATGTCCTCTAGGGCATGCTTTAAGAGCTTTCGGCTGGGCCACACATACACACTTAATCTGCTCAACACAGCCCTGACCACTTGTTCCTAGAGCCTGGCCAAATTTAGGGCAAGTGTGCGGCCACTGGTCTACTGGGCCAGCCATTGGAGATGCTGGCAGAGCTGCAGGCTGGCTGAGTCTTCTGGAAACCAAAAGCAATTGCTGACATCTGGATGCCGTGGGATTGGGTTTTAAGTGCTGGGTAATTAGTCACAGTCATGGGAGCAAACAGCTGATAGTGGGGGCAAGAGCAGAGAGAAAGCATACTCACTTCCTACTAGTCCTAAAGACTCAGAAGGTTGAAATCCCTCTGCCACCAAAGCAAGATCCACAAGTTGTGAGTTAAGTTCTACCACTGAGATTGTGAAGCTTTCTCTGGATCTGTCTGGTGGTTCTCCAAGCCACTTGCTGTCACCTTTTTTGCTTGCTGGGCTCTCTGAGCTCATTCTTTGTCTTTTTCCCCCATTGTTATGTGGGCAGAAAGAGCAAGGAAGGGAGCAACACCCCATTCTTCTTGGCTCTGAACCCAATTTTTTCCTTCCTACACTAGATTTCCAGGTCTCAGGGAAATAAGAAGTCAGGGAGACTATCGACACAAAGGATAACATTTCCTAAGGAGGTCAGGGAATCACCCATATTAGTCTTTGTTTGAGATAAAAAAGAAACAGAATGTTTTTTCTCATCACTACATTCAGTGCAAATCAAATGGGGAAAATAGGAAGTTTTGATAAATGAAAAACATGAAAGAAAACGTTTGAATAAATTTAAGCTGCTGAGTGATCACAATAAATGTGAATGGATCAAAGCCATCATAGTTAAGAATGAAGACTTCCATGTTGGATTAATAAAAATACCCCAAACTGGCTTTTTAATACTTAGGAGCAGTACCTAAAATAAAATACTGCAAGAAGAAGGTTGAAAGTGAAGTATTGATAAAATAGGCTCCCAAACAATGGGGAGGTGTGGGTGGAAAACAGAGAGACAGTGGCCACCGGGCCTGTCCCTGCTCTCCAAGAAACAATATATTTAGAAAAAACATCCTGCCTGTTTCTATCCTCAAAGCAAGCTTGAAGAAAAACCTCTAGGGAAAATGTGTCCTACTGGTGTCTCCAGGGCAAGCTCCACGTTAAAGTTTCTCCTCCATTTATCTTCTGTCCCCTCCAATTTTAGAAGTTGGGAGAAGTGCAGAAGTCTCTTGAATGGATTGTGCCATCTGTCTGCTCTCTGTTTCCAAAGAAAGGTAAAGATGTTAGATTAAAAACAAGTTCAGAGGTCTCCCATGCTTCTTCCCAGTACTATCCTGAGAAGTGGCTTCCTGCTGCCAGTTTAGAAAACTCCCCAGGCAAAGAGGTCACATATAGGCCATAGAACCAGTTTTATGAGAGGACTAATAGGGCCATACATTTAAGCATCCAAGTGGAACCAGCACAAAGGAAAATGATGATGACCCAACAGAGGAACCAGCAAGCCGGTGTGTGTACACGCAGGTATTCCAAAGATGGGTCTCAAAGAGTTGAGGAAATCCTTTAATATTATAAGAAAATTATGAATCTAGGAACTCTCCCTACCCCATCACACAGGAACAGAATTCATACCTCCCAGCACATTTCCAAACAGATTCATGCCTCAAAGTGTTTTAAAACCACTGACTTGTATGGTAATTTTAAAACATGTCAAGGGGTGAGGTCCTACTTCATTTTTCAGAGCAAAGATGTTCTAAAGTTGGTAAAACTAAGCACAGAACTCATGCCTCAGTGGTAGGGGTTAAGGGGAACTAAGGTAGCGAATTTGAGGAGCGTAGGTGTATATGGACACTCACGGCTCCAGAAATGAAATATATAAAACCCCTCACACAGACACTTGCAAGTAGCAATTATCATGCTCCTTACCATGATTATTACTGTATCATGCCTTGGATTGGGAGTTTGTATGCCTGAGTTCTAGGCCCCAGCCTACAACTCATACATTTTGGGCTTGGAACATTCTGGATTCTTTTTCCATTTGGGAAATGGGCGTTCCATACCTCCTCAGTAGATTGTCCTAGGGCTCAAATGAAGTAAGAAGTATTAATGTAGTTTGAACAATGAGAAACTCTAAGAGAGTTGGGAATGAGTGGGCAGCCCCTGCAGGAGGTCTGGTCTTTATTCATCCTCAGCAGCACCCAGGACTTGACTGTCTGGCAACTCTTCCCTCTTGCTGGGACTCTAGACTCCGCTCACCCACCATGAAGCGTTTGATAATGCTGCCAGGACTTTCTGCTGTGGTCCCAGCCTTTTAGGGTCCTCAGGAGACTTACGAGATGACAAAGAACATTCTTCCAGAATCTCAGAAGACCTCACTGACATCACTGACTTCATGTCTGGCTGGACACCAAGGTCTTGAGAAAAAACTCCCAAAATGGACCTTTGGAGCAA
Source organism: Ailurus styani (assembly GCA_002007465.1). Taxonomy (NCBI): domain Eukaryota; kingdom Metazoa; phylum Chordata; class Mammalia; order Carnivora; family Ailuridae; genus Ailurus; species Ailurus styani. The sequence goes on from LNAC01000001.1 coordinate 16,317,151, forward strand.
GGTTTACACAAGAAGGAGAAAAATGCTGCCTCTGCCAAGGCTTCTTATCATGGCTGTTACTGCGATTCTCGGCCAATATGATCGTGGTTATGGTCCTGATGGCAAGCACTTCCTGTGAGCCACGCACTACACTGAGGGCAGAGCAGATGGGTAGACGTCCATTCCTCCCAACAGCCTATGAGGGAGGGGCTCATTTTAAAGATGGCGAAACTGAAGGCCAGTCTGCTCTTGGCCCCATTACAACTCCCATCACAAGGTGAGGGAGAAGTGGTTCTGGTCAGGGAAGGAGAAAGCAACCACCTGTGACGCAGATGTCCTACCCTGGAACGTGCTTGCCCTGGGAACATGTCTCCTGTCTTCCACTGGTGTCCTTTGCTTCTGAATGCAAAACCCACAAGCCTGGAAGGATTTGGGCTGAACCATTCATGTTGGCATCATAGTGCCACTTGGACCCTCAGTCCCTGGTCTAATATTAGAAGATTATCAAAATTACATTGCTTTTCATAATTTTCTTCACCCTAAGGATGGGGTATGGAGTTAATCATACTCGAGCTCATGGCCCACCATCATCATGGATAGGTTGAGTCGTTCATTTGTTTTACTTCTTCCTTCTGATCCCTGTATTTCATTTCAATCCCTCTCCTCCCATAGGTAGCTCTTCTAATGTGTTTAGTGGGATCTTTTTGTTCTACATGTACTGCTGCTTTATGTTCATCCACTTTAATTTATGTAAATCACAGTGTCTCATCTACCTCACCACATTTCTTTTTTTTTGTTTAACTTAAGATTGTGTTTTTAAGCTCCATACACGTCAATGGATGCATACATACACTCAGTCCATTCATTCTAACAAACTGGGTAGTTTTCCAAGGGAAGGATGAAGGCAAATAAGACAAAGGGCATGGAAGTTGTGTCAGCAAGTCAGTGCCGGAGTCCAAGAGAACAAAGGAGAAAGTTCTACCAAGTGAAGTAGGTCTGTGCTCTCTCTCTCCAGTCTACACACTGACCAAGAAGTCCAGAATGGACTCCCACAGGCACCACACTCAACAATGTCAACCAGAGATGGGAGAAGGAAAAAAGGAAGGGGTGGCAGTCGAGTACAGTGGACACTGATCCAGTCACTTCCACTCTGACAAACCCACGTCTTCGAGGGCATCTGCGGTGCCCAGATTCACACAACCCCACCCAGGTCACACTGCCAACAATGTCAGGAGTAAATGTGTGGTTCTGCACCTCCAGGCCACTTCTCTATCAAGTCATAGGAGGGTTTTCCATGTGTCCTGGGCATAGCAACTTGGCCTGAGGGGTTGCCAAGCCTCGGGGACAGGAGTCATCAAATGTGACCCAGACTTTTGGCAGCTCTTCTTGCCCGCTCTACATCTACACAGAACCAGAGGAATGGGCTGACTTTTTAATAAATCAAAACCAGTTTCATTCTTTAAAATTGAAATTTCACAGGTCATCAGCCTACCCCGTGGCCCGCTGCCCTTGGAGAGGATGGGAAAATAATTGGAATCATATGAGCCAGTTTGATTAGAAAAGCGAATGTGGCTTGGAGCAAAGGCTTGGATTCCCTGTCCTTGGTGACTAACGTGACCTCCCCTTCCCTAAGCATCAGTTCTTTAGAGATAAAGCTGCTTTCTTGCTTAGGGACATTATCCCAACTTAAGAAGCAAGAGGGCACCTACTTCCCCAGAGGTCAAGACTATTCACCACAGAACAGACAGTTGAAAAGTGAAAAACTCAGCCATTCCACAGAGTGTTTCCAAACCTTTGACAGATGGCTCTCCCCTCTCCCCTCCCCCCTACCCACAGAAGTGACCAAAGCTGTAAATAACACAACTTCATCAAGGACCCCAAGGATCCGAGTTTGCTATGAAAAGCTATTTCATGTTGACAAAGCAGCTCCAGAAATGATAATACAGGAAGAGAGAGAGACTATGTAGAAGATTCCTTGTTAGGTTTCTCTGACGTTTTCTGGGTGATCTGACACATGATTCCTAATTCTGCAGCAACTGTATCAAGTCAGGTTGGGTGGAGGGAGCAATTAATTTGCTATGTCCCACTTAAGTCATCGAGGAGTTAGGCGAGCTCACAGGAATCCAGATCCTACACTCTTTGTGGACATCTGAAGCTAATATGCAAAGAAATATGTTTCAGTACTTCATGAATGGACACGGCTCTCCCTTAATGGCCTTGCCACCCAGAAGTTTTGGAAGTTGAGTGACCCCTTTAACTTAAGTGGCCTCTTCTAAGTTCTAAGACATCCTCCTCTCAGCTTGCTCAAATCCCCAAGCTTCCCCCACTCCCTCCCTCTAAACCCAGGAACACATCCATATTGTCCTTCGGGCTCTCGTGGCAATATTTCTTCACCGACAAGAAAAGGTTCTCCAGTGAGACTCTGCAGCCGGTCACACAAAAAACCAACCTCCCTGCAGAACAAAGAATCAAGTCAAGCATCTTCTCTGAGCATCTTGTAAGCCTGAAATCTCCCAGTTCCCTAACTCAGAGCCGGGAATTGGTGAGTGGTCACAGAATTGCCTCAAGCTGCCTGAGCTTTCCCGATAACCTGTTCTGACCCACGGACCAGTCCGACGGCCATATCGACCGCAGACCGGCAATGACCTCGAACGTTGTGGACTCTCACAGCCATGTGTCTCAGAGCCAGGATGTGCATGCAAAATAGAGTTGGTACAATGCTGAAGGCTTTTTTTTTTTAATGCCTCTTGTTGAACATGTTTTCTCCAAGACCTCGAGCTATCTATTGCTTTTTTTTAGGCTTAGTGAGGTGAACTACCTTTCCCCCATAGACCTCCCCTGCAAATTGCTTTTCAATAATCCCAACACAACCTGCTGGCAGCCGCACGCTACATAACAATGCAGCTCACAAATGCATCACCTACAATTATAACTCTAGCTTTGATGTAAGACCAATTTAAAGATAGAGAATCTGGGTCTAATTAAGACAGCTCAAGCTCAGACTGATAAGGGCCACCTTCATTACGCTCAAGTGAGCTGAATGCAGTCCCAAAGACTCAGGCATTGGTTGGGAATGCGTTCCTAGCCTTTCAAAGCATATTTCAGTGTAAATCAGGATGGCCCTCCCCGGTCACTCCCGTGCGCTCCTTCACAGTTTTTCCCTTCTTACTTTGGTCCACACCCGCAAAACACTTTTCTTATCACCCGAAAGAGACAATGACAAAGGGTGGTCTTGTATGCAAATGTATTTCCTCGGGTCAATCCAAGGATGTCACCCATACTTAAAACCCTCCAGTGGCTTCCCATCGCTTTAGAATAAAATCTCATATGCTTGCCACGGTCCCCAAGTCCCCTGCAGGGACTGGGCCCTTATCTGCACGTCCAGCTTTATCTTATTGCCCCCTCCCCTTGGTGCAGGGTTCAGTCTCCCCCCACTCTGTCCCCCCACCACCACCTTATTTCTGTTCCTGGGCCCCGTGGAACTCTTCCTGCCCCACAGTATTCGTATTTGCTCTTCCTCTGCCTGGGATCCTGCTCTCTCTGCTCTTGGCATTACTAGCTCCTTCTCGTTGTCTCAAACCCAATTCCACCTCCTGGGAGAGATCTTCCCTGACCGTTCTATTTTTAGTAACCGTATCCCCCTTCTCCGCCTCTTCCTGTTCCATTCCTTCCAGATCATTTCCTTCACCTCTGATCATTCCTCTCTCTGAGTCAAGTTCCATGGGAAGCTCCTTGAACCCCAGTACAGCACTGGTAGACATTCAATTAAAAAAAAAAAATGAAATGAAAAACTGACAAGAGACCTGTGGCCCTTGTAAAAGGACTGGCACATAGCACAAGCTACTGTTTCCACAGCCGCACAGATGGTGGGGGTTTGAAGGGGGGGGCGGATGCCCCTTGCCGTGTAAAATCCCCTCTGCAGGGTCATCAGTGAGTGTCCCCAGCCTCTGTTAGGACGCCTCTGGCGACAGAGTCTCATCGTGGGCCAGGAGAGCCCATTTTCCACAAAGCTCTTCTGATCTCCATGAACAAACCTCTAGGACAGACATTGCTCCGAAGCAGTCACGGCAGTGATAACTCGGCCGCACGGGCCCTCCCTGCAGTGAGCCGGCTGCAGCAGGGCTCTCCCGGTGGTTCCGGGCTCCTCCCACGCCCAGAGCCCAGAGGCCGTATTTGGGATCGTAAGGACGCACAGGTTGCTGGAGATGACGTCCAGCAGGTATTGAGCACCTTGTAAGCGCACATGCCGAGCTAAGTGCTGCAAACATTGACATCATGTCATCCTTGCAGCCACTCTAGGAGGCCAGTGCTAGTATGAGTTAGTCCCATTCTATAGGCCGAGAAGTGCCGCACAGAGAGGTCAGGTAACTTGCCCCGACTCACACAGCTAGCTCAGAAGGAGTCCAAGCCCAGTTCTTGCCTCCACTCCCCAATCCACCATCCCCGTTTTGCTCCCATTTTTAGTGGAGCAAAGAACTCGGAAGACCTTGGGGGCTATGCCTGGCTCTCCATGCATGTCAGAAGGAAGATTCCAGAGCCAAAGTGGATGTTTCTGCAAAGCTGTGGGTGTACAGTTAATTTGCAAGCATGAGGCAGTTCGGTGCCCTTCCCACCCGCACTGCGAGCACTAATGAAGGGAGTCTGAGAGGGGAGGCAATGACTAGGAGGAGCCGGCCGGGCCTGGGCTCGGCCCAGGGAGCCCCGTGGCTGTCCCTGCCCATGCGCAGCGTGAATGGTTTCACACTTTGGCGGCCCAATCGACTGGGTGTTTCTCTGCTTAAAAATCACTCGGATAAAATGCCTTCTCTATAGTCAGGGCATGTTCCTGGCCCTTCAGGGGGCCTTTGAAAAGGGCTGGTTTTGTATTTAAGAGTAAAGCATCGCTATCAAGAATTTTTAAATATATTCTCCAGCAATTGAGAGATGACACCGGCCTCAGGAGCTCCTGAAAGAGACGCCTCTGAGGGGGTTTGGAGGCATCCCAGGGAGGCGGGAGGTCTGGCTTCAGGCTCTTGGTGGAGGAGAGATGACTCCCGGGTGGGGAATGATGTCCCAGGTGGGGGAGGGAGGCCTGAGGTTCAGAAAGAGCAGGAGGAGGGCAGAGCCCAGACCAGTAAGACTCCAAGGAGAGTTCCGGGCCCCGAGCACCAAGAAGTCAAGCTAGTGAAGGCTGTGAGGTCAGCTGTCCAGAGCGCTTCTAGGGTCCACTTCATGGGTGCTGGGAGCAGAGATGGGGCTGCTTCTCTTCAGCTCCAAGCGCCCAAGCACCTCCAAGGCTTCCTACCTGCCTTACAAAATGACTGTGCAGGTCCTAACCCAAGAACCCAAGGCAACACCAGAATTTCTACCAAGTGAGGCTTGGGAGTAGTTGGGTATGACTGCAGGGCACGGGGGCATGGTTTTTATCCAGGGCATGGGTGGGGGGAGAGAGGCTGGATTTAGTCTTGGCTTCTGGAGGGCCACAAGGGGTCCTTCTGCCCCGTAGCATTGTCATGGTCCTTGATGGGAAGGGGCCAACATAGCTCTTCCTGTAAAATTGTTGTCTCTTGGTGAGGCAACGGGGGAAGGGGGGTGGAAAGGGAGAGGGATCTGGAGAAACCCATGGCATTTATGGGAAACTTCTTGATGTTAAGTCCTTCAGGGAACTCAGACACAAACCTACCTGTGCACAGCTAGAATAACCGATTCAGGCACAGGGCTGGTCAATGTCTGGGCAAAGCCCAGACAGAGTCAAAATACTTGTTTTCCTGGAGAATCTAATCAATTCAATCAAGGAGATTGATTCTTTGTCCCTAAAGGGCCATGGAAAGCAGCATCTTATGTGATAACTGTGTTTCTGGAAGCCGCCCCACCTCCCCCGGGGCAGCCATTGTCTCCAGGAAAGCAGGGTATTTCCCCCGTATTGAAAGAAAGAGCAGCTTGCCTTTTCTTTTTTTTAAGGGTATAACTTAGAAAAGAGAGGGGCAAAGCCCATCACAGTGCCACTGCCCACCTGTGCTCTTCAAACTTTCTGGGGCAGGAAAGAAGTTTCTGGAACCACCCCCATCCTCTGCATGCTCAGAGGAGTTAATTTCCTTTTACAACTCTCACACAGTGATCTGAACCTAAAATAATAGTTGAGGACTTAAAGTCAGTGACTGTACTGACTGTCATCTTTATTAAGAGGAAAATAGCGGTGATTTCACATTTCAATAGAGTTTTTGAAGACAAAAATAGGATTCATAATAGTTTGAAAAGATGGTAAAATCTAAAAAAAGGCAAAGATTCAACTACTCGTGAATTTTTCAGATGAATGGCTCATACTCTTGTATAAAAAGCAAAGGTTAATAACACGCAAGTGAAAAATTATAAGTAAATACATAAATAAGAAAAGAAGTAGATGAAATAATCCATTTCCCAAAGATGGCAGACGAGATGTGGGCATGGGGGTGGGGTTGAACCTACCCCTAAAAAATAAAGCAAATGAGACAACTATCTGAGTGATCCCATTCCCCCCCAATATTCAGATAAGTGGAGCTTCATTTCCTAAATGGGGCAGAGGGCTGGCTTTTAGAAGGGTTTTGTAGGATCAAAATCTGCCAGCAGGTGCCTGAGTCCCAGTTAGCACCACTTGGCAGAACAATCGACCGGGAGTTCTCCCCGACAGTGCCCTAGCAGGGTGGGTGGAGAGAGGGGGCGTCAGAGGGTTATTGGCATCTGTCTTCCATACACTGGAAGATCACTTCGAGATTTCTAATGCTTGCTTCCCAAAGATCGTTAGCTGAGTCTTCAGGTATGTTCGATATTTTCAAACTAGGAGAGAAAAGAACCAAGTCGATGCCACTGTGCCCACATCTGTTCGAATGGAAACTTTTCAAATACTAACTGTGTTGGAAACTATCGACCCCTAGCCAGAGTCTTCCCCTTGCATGAAGAAGGGAGCCCATAAGCCTGCCTGATGGTCAAATCCTGCTCTACACAGGCCCCAGCCTGCCTGGGGAGGGTGTGCTGTGTGGAGCAGGGGAAGGATACAGCTTTCCTTAAGGTCCAGGGATGTCTTCCCAAGAAAGGGACCCACTCCCGCAGGGTGGAAGCACTCTTATCAGATGTGCGGTGTCTTGGATCCCCGAAGCCCCACGCTGGGCGGAAGTTTCACTCTGTTGGGCGACATGGGGCGCTGTCACTGAAAACTCGAAAACACCCAACTGTCACCTCTCCTGAGCCTCGAGTGGTCCTCCATGGTGTGATTGCCAATTTGCCCTAAGCTCACTGACCTGCACACCAGTCTGGGCCTCAGTTTCCCCATCTGCCAGGTACAGTGAGATGAAATAGTTTCCAAGGTGACCCCAGAGTTTCCCTTCTGGCAGACTATGTGTTTCAAAGGGCTGCTCTAACAAATTAGCACAAATTGGGTGGCTTAAAACAAGAGGAACATATTTGCTCCCAACAGTGGAGACCAGGAGTCCAAGATCAAGGTGTTGGTAAGGTCATACACTCTCTGACGACTTCAGGGGGGAATCTTTCCTTGCCACTTCCTAACTTCTGGTGATTGCGGGAATCCCTGGCTTTCCTTGTCTTCTGGCTGCTTCTCTTCGGCCTGTGCCTCTGTCCTCACACGTTCTTGTTCCCCTGTCTGTCAGGGTCTGGCCAGGTTTTCCTCCGCTTATAAGCAGACCAGTCATTGATTAGAATCATCCTGATCCAGTATGACCTCATCTTATCTTGATGAAATCTGGAAAGACCCTATTTCCAAATAAGGTGGCCTTCAGAGTTGTAACATGTGTTTTGGGGGGACACCCAATCTAGTACAGAGACTATCCATTTTCCTTCTATGATACTGAATTGTGGATTTTGACTTAGAATTTGGCATTTCTGTTGGCTTCCAGGCCACTGCAAGGAATGTTAAGCTCATGCATTTTCTTTTAGGTCAAGGGAAAAATTAAGCCACCTCTGCAGAGACTCAGGGTTTCTACCCAAATCAGAGGGTAACTGAGACAAAAGGCCCCCTGGTACTTTCTAGAATCTTCTTCAGCCCTCTACTTGACAAGATGAGAAGTGACCTGAGTTAGGGTAGCCACAGTTGAAGAGGCAGCATCACCTAGTGGCTCCGGGCACCCTGCTTGGCAGCCCTGGCTTGGCCTCATTCCAGCTGTGTGACCTTGAGCACATGACGTCCTCCCCTAACTCTGGGGACGATGAAGATAAAATAGTGCTTGACTCATAGGGTTAGAGTGAAGACCAGATAAAGTCATCAATAATGAATGCTGTTGTCATGTTCCTAGACATCAGTTAGGGTTGGCTCACGTTTGGTGATTGTCATTGGCAGGTGTCTGCTGCTCTGGGAGGCCACACTCTTGGATCTGGAAGTGTGGGTCAGTAGATTTCTGCAAAGTTGTCAAATTGGATTAATCTTATGACTCGAAGACCTCCCTGGGCAGGATGTGCTACCAATAAGAATTCCAAGTGCTTAATGACCTTTAATGAGCCCCTGCCACATGTCCTAGCTAGTGCCGAGTTCTTTGCCTTCCTCATCTTTGTGCACCTAAAATGAACCTAAAAGATAGGGCCTATTTTTATCCCCATTCTACAGATGAGAACACTGAGGCCCAAGCCTTTGGGCCATTTGCTCGAGTCACACGGCCAACCCAGCATCACTATGCTTCAAACCCAGACAAAATGAAATCTTAACCCCTAAGTTCTGCTGCTGTGCGGTTTCCACACTGTCTCCTGCAGAAGAAGTGGGTCTGGAATGGAGCAGTCCTGCCTTAGGCTTCAGGAGATGAGCTGGCCATGCTTAGAGCACAGAATCCCTGGCAGGACCCAGCACAAGGTGTAGAACGGAGGGAGAGTAACCCTCGCCCAGGGCCTGGTGAGCTCTGCTTGTTCCTAGCTAATGACTTGCTCTCCAGCCTCTGGGTTCATGGTCCCCACTCCCTGTTTCCTCTCTCTCTCTCTCTTCTCTGCCAAGGAGGAGCCATGACCATTGGAGGTCATGGAGGAGGGTCATGGCCATTCCCAGACCCTCCTCACACCGCAGACGCAGGAGCACCTAGCAGGTAACAAAAACACACACACGCACACACAAGACTGACCGCTCCCATGCTGGAGGACAGAGTTCGCCCCATTCCCAGGTAGAAACACGCAGGGGTGCAAGCCGAGCCCTGTGGGGTCACAGATGGCCCTTGGGTAACACTGGGCCTCATGCCTCATGCTCCCAGCCCCCTGCACAACCATTGGCGCCGCTGAGGCTCAGTGCTACTGGGTGGTCCCCCTTCTCCACGGGGCAGCCACAGAGCCCAGGTGGGGTCGGTGGGGGGGGATGCTGGTGGAAGGGGGTCACCAGGCTGCAGCCTCACCCACAGCCCAGAGACACCCCCCCCCCGGCTGCCTACTCGCCCCAGCCCCATCAACCTCACACATCCTTCTCCTTCCTGCCTGGCTGACAGCTTTGTCTTAGCTCCACCAAATGCTCAAGGTGACCTGAGGCAGGAAGTCTGTTCCCAGGGCAGTAGAGGGGAGCACCTGATCCATCCAGAAGTCCAGCTTCTGCCCAGCGTAGTGACTGTCTTCCTCCTGACGGGGCACGTTATCAGGTCTTCCCCAAGTGTCCATTTCTTCATCTGTTAAATGGGTATAATTCCATCCTTACCATGTGAGAAGTGAAAGGATGCGGAGAACGCCCTCAAAACACTCAGTACAGAGCCTGCTGAGGGCAATGGATGCTCCCTGCTTGCAACTGGGCTGCAATTTGGAGAAGAGGGTTGGAACACAGGGCTGGCCCGAGGGCTCATGGGGGAAGGTGTTTTTCTCCCCATGACTCTCACTTTCCTGGTCTGGGCTTTGCCAGAAAGGGAAGGGAAGAGTGGAGCATCTGGACCGGGAAAGGAAGACGGTGATGATGAGCATTAGAGAGAAAGAGGAACCGACCTTCCCCAAGGCCTGGCTGGAGCTGAGCTAGAAACCGGAGAAGCTACTTGGTTTAGGCTGTGCCACAGCCCAGCAAAGCAGGTGAGGGCTCCCTTGTTGTGCAGAAGAGAAAGCTGAGGTTTGCTGATGTGCCACAAGCCCCTTACCTGGCGAGGTGGCCGCGCTGAGGTTTGAACGCAGCTCTGGCTGACCTTCTCTGCGTGAGTGGAAGTTTCATACTGTGCAGTGGACGCAAGCTGGTGGGGGGAAAGCTACCTCCCTGACACAAACCTCAACCGAGACGAGAACTGGAAAGCACCTTTATCACTTAGTAATGTTCCTTTTGTAGGTGAGGAAATCAAGCTCAGAGAGGTTAAGTAACCTGCCCAAAGACACACAGAGGGCTGGTGACAGGATGAGAACCAGAGCTCAAATCTACAACATCACGCTGAGTCACTTCAGAACGGCCTCTGAACTCTTACTGCTCAGAAATACAGACCCGAATTTGGAAGGAAAAGAGATCTTTAAAATGCACAGGAAGAAAATTCCAAGGGTCTCTCGGTGAGAAGTTTGGGTGAGCCGTCCTTTCCAGGCTCCGTTTTCATCCTACGCCCGGGAGCACACCCTCCCACAGGGTGCCTGCCCCCCTCTGTTCTCAGGGATCTCACAGCCCGCTCTGACGATGAATTTTGTTTCCTCATCTCAATCCTTCTGAGGAGAAAAGATCAAACACCTCACTTTCAGGATGCGTGCACTATTGTTGAAAGGGTAATAGACCCCTGAAAATGTAGTTTTTATTTTTATTTTTTTTAACGATTTTAGTTACTGACTTGAGAGAGTGAGAGAGCACAGAGGGAGAGGGAGAAGGAGACTCCCCACAGAGCAAGGAACCCAATGCGGGGCTCGATCCCAGGACCCCAAAATCACAACCCAAACTGAAGGCAGATGCTCAACCGACTGAGCCAGCTAGGCGCCCCTGAAAATGTAATTTTTTAAAAGAAACAATTGTGTCTTGAAAATATGCCCTGTGAAAGGGATTGGGTTAAATGCTCCTTATTAAGCTATCCTAAGACCCCAGCCCTGGTCTGTGTAGGTCCCTTCAACGTGAGTCATTATTATCCTAATGACAATGATATATTCTTTATAATAATAATGACTTACTGAGTGCTTATCTATGTACCAGGAATTGCACAAACTATGTTCCACAACTCTCTCTCCCTCTCCCATGCACCCTCCATGCCCTCCCTGTGGCCAAACAGGTAGTGGAGTTAATAACACCCTCTGACAAGTGAGAAAACTGAGGAAGAGGGAGGGCAAGTCATTCGCCTGAGGACACAGAAGCTTAGGAGCTAGACTTTGACCCTAGCGCACACGCCTTGGAGCCGTATCCTTAGCCATGAAGGCACGTATTAGAAGATCCCACAGTTCCACAGAAGCCTCAGAAGTAGACAGATCTGCTGCAACACCACCCACTCCTTTCAACCCGATGGGACCAGTTCTCTGCTCTTAGCTGTAGTCATCAACAGACATCCCCACACACCGACTGTCTCGTGAGGAGACAGACGTTGTCCTGGGCTCTCGGGACCCGAGGGTGAAGAAGGTGATGTTCTGCCTCCAAGGGTCCCGTTGTCTGCTAGGTGAGACAGGTCAGGAACAGGGAAGGAAGTGACGGTCCCAAATGGTAGAACAATGGGTGATGGGGGCCAAGTGGGGAGCAGCCCACTGAGAATGTGACACCGAAGCCCGGTCTCTGGGGAACGTGCAGGATGAAGAGGCGTGTACCCCACACTCAGGGGAGAGCGTTTCCTGCTGAAGTCACAGCACATACACGAGCACAGGGGCACAATAGGACCAGGCAGGTCTGCAAATCACGAGAAGAGCGGCCTGGATTTCCGGCATGAGCCGACCTTGGTGCATTCAGAGCTCACCGCCCCGTGGCTGTCCCGTCCCCAGGGCTGCGATATCGATTTCTGACAGGTGGCTGGCATTTACGGAGGTTTGAGTCTGTTTATCTGTTTGACTGTTGCCCACACACCGAGGTTCTGGGTCATGGAGTCTCTTGGCTTTTATGCTACCAGGCTCCAAATTTTGGAGGGGGACTGTGCCCATGTCCAGAGAAGACTCAGGACTGCTCCCCTGGCTAAGGGCTCCAGAGCTCTGCTTCTAGAGTCCGCTTCTGCCGAAGTTCTTTCTTGGCCTCCTGCTCACAGCCTTCCAGGTTCACTGTCTCTGCAGCCCTGGCTTTCTGAGCCACTGCCCCCTCAATGGGAAGGGGAGGCCACTTAATGGTTCATGGTGGCTTTGAGGGGTCCAGAAACCCTTGGTGTTGCATATAATCTGTTGGTGCGTGTGCATACGTGTGTTTTATGGATGTAGGTCAGTACGGTGGTTGGGAAGCCAGGCTCTGGAGCTAGACATCTGGGGCCAAATCCTGACTTTACTACTCATTGAATGTGATGGGTCGATTGGGTTTTCCAAAAAAAAAAAAGTGAAGTCTTAACCTCCAGTACCTCCATATGTGACCTTCTTTGGAAGGAGAGCCATTGCAGTTGTCCTAGTTAAGAAGATGTCATTAGAGTGGACCTTAGCCCAGTATGACTGGCATCTTTGGAAGCAGAAGGGAAGAAGACAAGGAGAGAGGAGCATGTGAAGAATGTCCTGTGACAACAGGGCCAGAAGCTGAAGTGATCCAGCGGCAACCCAAGGAAAGCCAACAACACCAACAACACCAGAAGCTCTGAGCAAAACCTAGAACAGATTCTCCCTTCCAGCCCTGGAGAGAGAATGGCCCTACCATGGACACTTGGACCTCAGACTTTCAGCCTCCAGAGCCGTGAGAGTATCAGTTTCTGTTATTTTAAGTCACTCAGTTATATTTTGTTATAGCAGCCCCAGGAAATGAATACCCTAAGTGTGGCTGTGGCCAAGTTAATTGACCTTCTTGTGGTTCAGTATTTGCACTTGGCAATAATAAGTAGTATCTGCCTTCTAGGACTGGTCAGAGATTAGATAGTCCATGGAAGCACTTGGCACATAGTAAGCGCTCAGGATAGCTTGCCATCATTCTCACTTGTTGTTTTTATTTTTTGGTTTTTGTTCTTTTAATATGGAGAGAAGCCATGGCCTTCATTTGATTCTCAAATACATTATGTCACAAAGAAAGAATTAAAAAGCATCGCCCTAGGTCTGGGGTGCCTGGGTGGCTCAGTCAGTTGAGCATCCAACTCTTGGTCATTCAGCACAGGTTATGATCTCATGAGTTGTGGGATCGAGCCCCAAGTCGGACTCCCTGCTCGTCAGGGAATCTGCTTGAAGATTCTCTCTTGCTGTCCCTCCTTTGACTGGCCAGCATGCTCTCTCTCTTTCTTTCAAATAAATAAATAAATCTTCAAAAAAGAGAGAAAAGAAGCCCTTCCCTAGGCCTTTCCATCTATAAGTGACGAGTGACGACAGCAGAGCATGGGGTCCGTCCACCTTCCTCCAGCACCTCGGCCCCATGACTGATGTGCAGTGTCCTACCCTGCCACAGAGGAAAGATGGTGAGATCCCCATGTGTCCCCTCTGTGTCACCTCTTTGCTGGAGCAACACTGCTCCTCGTGATTCACACATATTATCTGTCTCATGGTAGCCACTGATAGCCACAGCTAGCCATCTGATAGCCACTCCAACGGGCAAGAAAAATCATCTCTGTTTTACAGATGAGGAAACTAAAGAATCATTCGCTCTTTCTCCTTCCTGCTAGAGATGTCATGTATCACCAGCCTAGCAAGGTACACATCTCAGGAGACCACAACTCTTGGCTGATCTGACCCAGTGGATGGACAGAGTTGCGGATCTCGGAACCACAGAATCTTGGGACAAGTCCTCAACAAAGGTCACATCTTGGCCATAAAGAGGTACTAACTTGGTGTCCAGTAGAAAGTCAAAAAGGTTTAGGAGCTAGAAAGGAATGAGCCCCTGACTTTTCAAGTGATCTTGGAAAATTATGTCACAGTCCGCCCAGTTACAGACCGTTCCTACTAATTTTGCTGTGCCTGCGAACTTCTCTGTTTCCATCCACGGCCACTCAGCAGATGATGCTAATGAATGGGTAGGTTCCACGCTATGAGAAGGCAGACACCGTGTCGCCCAGGCATTTCCTTTTTGGCTTCTGCTGCTAAAAATGTCCATCCCTGGTCATTGCTCCAGTCCAAAAATCTACTCAGCCATGTTCCTCAAAACAATGACTATTTCCCACCTCCCTGAGATGATCTTGGCTTCCTTTTATTTGGCTGAGCATAGTGCTTTCAGGCCTGAACTTCCTAGAGCCATTTAGGGAATCTTGGGGAGCAAACCCTAAATGCACAGAGTTTCAATGAGACAGATCACTTGCTGAAAGTCCCCAAGAGATGAGCAGGAAATGGGGTTTTCCTGGATGGCAGAGCCACGCCTGGAAGAGACAGACAGAGCACAGGAAGCCTGGTATGAGAGAAGGCATCTGGCCAAGTGGCTTCCTTCACCCCACACCAGAGAGGGGTGTGTGTGCCAATCAGTATTGGCTGCCTGGTATGCTTAGAGCTTGGCAAGAATCCTTGATTCTTTCTCAAAATTGCTCAATACTTTTGACTGCTTTGGCCCCCCAAAAGCCAAAACTCATTTTCAACTTTTCATTAAAAACAGCCACAACAACTTTTCTCTCTAAAGTCTTAATTGTCTAAGTGAGGAAATGGCCAAAGCTGGGGGGTAGATTCTATACATACCAGCGTCCTCGTGTGTTGTTGGTCAGAGCAGATCACAATAGACACGTGATTGAATTTTTTTTTCTTTTAAACTGGCAGGAACTACTGTCTTTTTCTTGGGATGGAAGAATGAACTTAAATATGAATCATCCAAACTGGGCTTCTAACCGGATTGAGATCACAACAAGGGTGCCTCTCCTTGTCCCTGGACCTGTCTCGCCTATGTTGATATGGGCCGGTCCTCACCAGCCTAGGCTTTGGATTCAGATAGTCTGGGGACATCTTTTCTAGGAAAAAAAAAAATCCTGAGAAGAACTGTTTCAGGAGACAGCATTTCTGCTCCTTCCCAGATGTATCTTTCCTGAGTTCGTTCAGCACTTCCTTCCCGGATGTGCAGTAAGACACCAGATGTGAGCAGGGACCTGGTCCCCATCCGGAAAGCATGCTGACATCTGTGATCTCCTTGCTGGTGGTAAGAAGAGGGTCACAGAGAGCTCAGTCGGCTTCCGCACACAGCTCAGCATCCCAGGGCCGCCAAGCCCAACGCAGGCCAAGCGGCGAGCGAAGAGCAAAGCAAGACATGCCAGACTCCATCCCTCTGAGTAATGATTGCCCAAGTGCTCTGAGGCTCAGCCTGGCGGAGGGAGAAGAGCCGAGCCACATGTTTTCACCTAGATGTTTTAAAAATAAAGAAAGTCTCTGGACACTTGGGTCCTCTTCCTAGTGTGACTCACATTTCAGGCTGTGGCTCTTTCTTGACAGCTATAGTCTGCATGTTTTTGTGTCCCTGAAATTCATATGTTGAAATCCTAATCCCGGAAGACAATGGTATTAGGATGTGGGAGCTCTGGGAGGAGTTCAGATCATGAGGGTGGAGCCTCGTGAATGGGACTAGTGCCCTGAGAAAAGAGGCTCCAGAGAGTTCCCTCAGCCCCTTCCCTCACGTGTGGACATGGTGAGAAGTCTGTGATCCAGGAAAGTGCCCTCTCCTGACCATCCTGACACCCTGATCTGACTTCTGGCCTTTAGAAATCTGAGAAATGCATTTCTGTTGTGTATAAGCCACCCAGTCTGTGGTATTTTGTTATAGCAGCTCGAATGGACTAAGACAGTTATCACTGGGTTCAACAAGTTATCACTTCTCCACGTTGGGGAGTGGGTTTCCCTTACAGCCTTCTCATATACTTGGAACTTAAAAAAAAAAAAAGCCAACCACATTATAATAGACTTTAAGGGGCTAAAGACACAGCGCCATTCACCAAACCTCCCATCTCTGATGGACTCGACAGCTGTGCCGAGAAGCATCCATCCCCATGAATCCACTATCCACATGTAAAGAGGGTGCGCTTCTGAGCGCCAAGTTAAGAAAGGGCCCAAGCACCAGTGGTTCCCTGTAGAATGAACGGGATGTTTCATTCTCCCCCAACTTCATTCTAGACATTTGGAAATAGAGTAATGACGATTTTTTCTTCTTCTTTAGAACAAAGTGGCCACAGCCACCTCCCCACAGCTCCATAGCCATTGTCCCAAAACACACCGTCTAAATATTTATCATAGTATAACATGGGGTCAGCTTGAGTTCATTAGTTTTTCTGATTATCCCCGGCATTTGATGTGAAAGGAGTGCAGCAGATACTGTAAATATTTACAGACTACTCAGATCAGTGAGTCTGGCCGTGGCTCCGAATGGCTCGCCCCATCTCTCTCCCACGGGCAGGACAGGCTCTGGTGCTCTTACGCCGAGTGAAAAACCCACAGGAACATGCTAGAACTGCAGCTCTAAGCAGGGACAGCCCCTCAGAGAAGGCCCAGCAAAACAGAGGGGCCCTGAGCTTTGTGTTCCCATAATGGAAGCACCGTTAATTATTCATAAACACGGGGCTTTAACACTATTTATAGTATTAAAGTTAATCATTTATTTAGCACAATTTCTCCCAAAGAGTTTAAGATAACCTTTATAATGCTCATTAAGCCACAACTTATAATAATTAGTACTTCTTCCTTTTCTGTCTTCCTGGCTGGACCATAGACATCCCAAGGGCAGAGCCAGTATCTGACTGGTCTGCTGCTTTGTCCTGTGCTACCAACAGTCTCTTCCATAGTAGGTGCTTAATATGTATTTATAGACTGAACACATCCACTTTGATCTTTGCTTTTCACTTGACTTTCAGAGATGTACAGGCCAGACAGTATTTTGAGTTTTGAGCTCAACTAGGTTAAGCTCCTAAATTTGAGCTATTTCTTTAAGTTTCTCTGAATGGTAGACTTTGGGGTCTTCTAATGAGCCCTGAGCAGAGACTTAGGAGACCTGCTGCCCTTTCTGCCACTAACCAGCTGTGAGTTTTGAACAAGCACTTACTTAGAGCGTTGATCAAGAGCTCTTTGCCTGGGGTCTTTGAATCCCCTAGAGATCCATGGCTGGACCTCAGGGGCTCTAAAACCCCTGAAATTGTGTTCACAAATGTGCATGACCCAAATGTGCCCTTCTGTTTGATGAGAGAGGGTCCATAGCTTCCACTAGATTCTCTGAGGACTCCACAATTAAAGTTAAGAACCACTCTCTTTGTTTCTTAACTGAAGATGGTGGAGGGATGGATCAAATCACGCCTGCCTGATGGGTAATGTGGGGTTACCTGCACCACACGCCCCCACTCCTAGCCCTGGACACCCCCTCCAGTGGCTCCTCTGGTCAGAACTGAGGACTCGACAATTGGTTCAGCACACGGGCCCGTCCCACTCTGTGTTCGAGCCCATGTTGGGCCTTTCCCTTCTCATCTTGAGTAGCGTAAACAGCATTGTACAAACCTTGTCTGCGGTATGCCAAAGCAGTAGTCTCTTCTCTCTGGACCTGCCTACAAAGTTGTGAGATGCTTTTGAGAAAAGAAACATAGGTGTCATTCTAGGATTATGAGGCTAGTGAGTACAGGGCCTACTACCTCATTCTGTGGAGAGCAGCGGTGAGTGGAATGAAGCCTTGGATCCTTGTAGCCCAGAATTCCAGCCAGGAAGCGGTGTTTGGGGTAGGGGTGGGGTCGGGAGGACCTAGTTAGCCCCACTAATATTCGATTATTAGCCCGTCTTCCCCTGAAGTCCCCAGACGTCTCTATTTCTAAGACCCACTTAAAAAGGCAGTG
This sequence comes from Ailurus styani, assembly GCA_002007465.1. NCBI lineage: Eukaryota > Metazoa > Chordata > Mammalia > Carnivora > Ailuridae > Ailurus > Ailurus styani. The sequence continues at coordinate 16,334,868 of LNAC01000001.1, forward strand.
GTATCACTAGAGGTGGTGGGATTTGGGGTCGGTGATGTAATGATGTATTTTGAAGGTTATCAGCTGACACGTTTAAGTAAGTTGTCACTTCTGCAAGCCCAGAAAAATCTGCTACTTCTAGAAGGGGGTCGTTTGACTTCTGTGGGCTTTCGTTGCTCATTTCCAAAATAAAACGGGTGGTCTATATCAAACAAACAGGCTTCACTGCCAGGGTAATTCGGGTTGCCTAGACCCATGCTTCTGAAACTTTGTTCTGTATGTGGATCGTCCAAGGATCTCGTCAAGTGCAGACTGTGGGGTGGGGCTTAAAGTTCCAAATTTCTCCCAGGTGATGCCAAGGCTCCTGGTTCCTGGAGTACATTGGGGAGGTTCTAAACTGCTCTATTGGAAGGGTTTCGAGGTTAATCAAGACCCATGAGGAAAGAGGAGCAGGACTGATGAGTGATGGCTGTCCAAGAAATGAAAGAGGTGGGAAATGGAGGTGGAATTGCAATAGGACTAACTAGATGTTTCTTATGGGGACTTCAACATCTAGCATGGTCATTTTCAAAGTTAATCCTTGACCAACAGCAGAAGCATCACCTAGGAACTTGTTAGAAGGCTGGATTCTTGGTCCCCACCCCATAGCTACTGAATTAGGAGTGGGTTCCATTTCTCTGGGGTTTGGCACACCCTCCAGGTGATGCTGGTTCACACTCAAGTGTGAGAACCACTGATCCAACATACAAGTCGTCTACAGGATCAGTGACTATCCCCCAAGGTCAGGAATGAGCACAGGTGCAGTCTGAGAGGCTGGGTGTCCCCAGGGAGGAAATGAGTACAGATAATAGATCCAAATAACACCCCTCAACCTCTTTGTCCTCTGCGGAATCTGATGAAACATCATTCTATTGAGTGTACTTCACACTGCTTTGGTCTTCTCCAATTAAATTTATCTTCCGACCCACAAAATGTATATCTGGTTCATATCTTTAAAACTGATCAGAATGTAACACAATGGCGTGATCTACTAGTCATTTCCACAGCCTTGGGAATTGGGCCAGAGGTGCCCTGAATGAGATTACATTTTGTTCACAAGTAGACCAAGACCTGAGTCTCAAACTTGACCAACAGTTTTTTCCTGATCAGATTTTTTCTGTATTGCTTAGGTATTGTAAGCAGCAGGCCCCAGAGAGAGTTAGACGCTTAAACTTCAAGGTCAAAGTAGAATCTTAGCCCAAAGGAGGTTAACAATGATAGTCCAACTGCCAGTGATGCCTTCAAATGAAGGAAAAATCATCTACACACTGAAAAGTGAGAACGGGCTCTCTCCTTCTACTCCATCTCCACAACTCTGGGAAAAGTCCTAAGAATCAAGTAAAACAACACTCAGGTGTGAAACAGATTATGGCTCACAGCTGGAGGCAAAGAAGTTGCAATTCCGTCCAATTACACCAGTTTAATTGGGTGTTAAAAAAATCTTAGGTCCCAATAGTAGTTCTCTGGCCAGACAGCAGTCTATAATGAAGAGAAGTGGCACCTCTGTTTGTTAGGACTTGTGTTTTGGGACTGAGGAGAGAGAGCCCAGCACATCACTTGGAGTGGCCCAAGGTGGGCACCATTTTGACTTTGGGGATGAACTTGATGATTGGTTTGAATGTTGAGGCTCTTCTCTAGGGCTTGCAAGTGCACAGTTTAAGGGTAGGGTCTGAAAATTCTTTATATCCACCGACTAGTAGGAAAAATCCTATATTTAGACTCTCCCACTCACTTCTTACAAATCTAGAAGCAACTCCCCAAATATGTGAAAAATTGGGCGGAATACGAACGACCAGCTTTAGGAAGAAGGTTGAGATACTCATGCTGCCTCAATATGGTGGCAACAATTGCAGCCCATACAAATGTTCATGAAGAATTTCTAATGACATGGTGAAATGCTTGTGATACATTGTCGATATGTTCTCAAGAATGTCCAAAAGGCATGAAAAGTAGTCAAAATTTGAAAGTGGTTTCCATTTAATGACAGATTGCTAGGCAAAATTTTTCCTTGTCTTGTTTTACTGTATTTCCTAAAATTCCCCCAACTTGATGTATTATTTTTATACACAGAAATAAAAACAATTCAATAAAAAATTTTGCTTTCACTCAAATGTGCTGCTTTAATCTGATGCCTCTGTTTTCTGTACCTGGCTCGCACATTTTTTTCTACTCTTTGCCTCCAAGTCATTTTTCCCCCCTGGCATATGCTGCCTGCTCCTCTCTCTTTATCCAAACCTTCCCCACCCTTCGCCCTGTTGCGTTCCCTGTTCTTCCAGGGAAGGGAGACCCTGACGGTCATAGAGCATCCCCTCCCCGAACACCTGAACCACCCTCTCATACACACCAGTTGCGAAGCTTTGGAATGTGAGGGATTTTTGTTGTCAGCATATCATCTTCATGCCTCGACCACACCCCAGACTAGTTACGTCAGAACTCCTGGGGTAGAGCCCAGCCACTGATATTTGTTAACACTTATGACATGATTCCTATGTATAGCCAGGACTGGAAATCACTGATCAGAAGTTGAAAGTCACCTCCTACATACAGCAGGCATTTGGCCAATTCTAATTCAAGTATCCTTCAGGTTGATCCTACATAAACCATTCAAGCTTCCCAGAAATACTGGTGTTCCAGTGTTTAAGCCTATTTTTATTACCATATTAACTATGTTTCTGAGAGGCCCTTGAACACGAGGGTCACATAAGTTTTTGTTTGTTTGTTTGTTCAGATGTATTTGTTTTGAGTTCCAGAAGGGTTGTGAGACTTAGCAAACAAAAATAGAGAATGCCTAATTAAATTCGCCTTTCAGATAAATAGTGGATAATGTCTGAAGTATAAGTATATCCCAAATATATCATGGGGTATATTCATCTTAAAATTATATTCACCGTTCATCCAAAATATAGAGTTAACTGGGTATCTATATTCTATCGGGCAAGCCTGGGTTCAAGAAATTGAGTTTTTGTACCAACTTTATATTCCATAGTGCTAGCATGGAGCCCCCAGACAATCAAGGCCGAACCCCCCATGTGACTGAATTGTTAACTTCCAAAGAAACTCATCCCAGAATCAACTGGGAGAAAGGCCCTCCCTTCCAGGATTTTAGTAACATTTTCCTTGCAGCAGTATAGACGAGGCCAAAATACAAATACCGCCTCCAACCTGCACCTGGAATTTGAGAATCGCTGGTCTACACTGGGCAGTAGCTCAAAGCCCAAGGTTCTGAAATGAGACAGCTGTGGGCGTGGCTCTCATTGCTCCCTGCTAATGTGTATTTTTAGGCGAGTTAATGAACTTCCTTGAGCCTCCATTTTCTCACCCGCAAAATGGGGAAAGTTACACACTTTTACCTAATGGATTAGTTTTAAGATGAAGTAAGATCACGTTTCAAAGGTCTTGGCAGAGCGCTTGATTCATTATTCACATAACAGGAACATTTTGTTCCAAATCAGCCAGCAAAAATGCTGACGGGCTTACTGCTTCCCCCAGCCCAGCTACCCTTCTGGTCCTTATCCTGCCACTTCTGATATAATCAGACAGTCGTGACTGGGAAGGGGCAGGAGGAAAGCCTGTTGCAGGAAAAGAGGGCAGGTTCTTCTAGAGTTTAAGACTGAAGATTGTTTAAATAAGGCAGATCTCTCTTGGTGGACTTTTATGCAAATTACAACCAAGTGGCTGGCCTTTGTAGGATGATTTTATGCCCCTGAGTGTGGTCACCAGCAAACCTGAGTGGAAACGAGTGGCCGGGGTCACGACTAACACTGGGGTCTTTGATCGGCCCTCAGCGCTGGAACCAAGGGCCAACACATCTCTCGTGTGTCACTTCTTCAAATTCCTGCAGGTCAAAAACCGTGTTTCTCTCTCAGAGATTGTTTCTACCCTGGGGCAATTCAGGATCACCTCGTCTGATGCTACCTACAGCAATCCCTTCTGGAATAGCGAGACACTAACCGGACTTGATTTTTTGGTTTTCCAAAAACAAGTCTGAAAAATACCACCTGGGACAGCCCGAAAAAGAATGCCAGCCTGCCAGCTCCCCAGCAGTCCACAAAGAGGCACGGCAGCCACCAGTCACTGTCAACTTTCCGCTTAGACCGTGACAAGCTGCCGACGGGGCATGGGGAGGGGGTGAGAGGGGTAGGGAATAAGGAGGCCATGTGGTTACCCTAGGCACTGGGCACATCACTCCTGCACAGACCCCAGGAGGCGACTGAAAATGGGGCCCAAAGGGGAGAGGAGACATGAAGGGGTCAGGAGCAAGCATCTGGCAGTCATTCCTCCAAGTTCATCCACTGCCCCATGACCTGGAGATCATTGGGAGCTCTTCAGACATGTGTCGGGGAGAAAGTAGAAAGAAGGAAGTCTAGCCCCACCACTCCATGGGCAAACGACTCAACCCTCCAAGTCCCAAGAGCCTCCTTTGTGAGCTAGGGATGGCATCCTTGCTTTCCTTACAGTGGTGAAAAGGTTAAAAGGAGGTCACTTATGTGCACGTTCCTGGCCAACTATAAAGCTCTGAAGATGTTCTGTGTGTTACTATTCGTACGTCCCTTGGTCCACTGGGACTGCAAATCCACCCAGACCCAGACGCTCAAACAGCCAAAGGTGTGAAGAACGCCGTGATCTCTGCTCCCCTCACTCAGCCCCAACCAGAAGACAGCTCAGGACCCCCTGATAAACAATTGCTTGCAGTCTGTTCTGTTTCCTCACTGAGTTCTTTTCCAGTGGCTGTTCTGTATCAGGGAAGGTTAAGCTGGTGCCCCAATGGCTTGTAGGTGGTCAGGCTGAGGATGGCGTTGGGCAGGAGCCACATGGCGGGCTAGGTGTGGAAAGCCATCGCGTTTGCTAAGCCCAGCTGAGAAATGGAGTTGACCTCGTTGGTCTGCTCACTCGATGCACACCCAAATGAGGTGACAACACACTGCAGAGGGCAGGGGGCTGGCCTTGTGGTTTCCCATCTGGTCTCATTTGGCTTTGGGGGCTTGGCGCCTCTGACAGACACATGGAGAACAGCCTTGTCATCTTGAATCAGACAGTCGGCCTCTGCGCACGAATACGTGTGAGATTTCACACATGTTTGCTGGAAGAAAGAGGCCATGGAGCAGGAGGGGAGGCGTATTTACATTCTCTGCCAGTGTTTGGACTTTTAAAGAAAAAAAATAGACATTTCACAGGGCATGTTATAAACCAAGGTCAGCTTTCCCTCCACGCGGCATTGAAGAAACATAACAATCTGAAGCAAGATAAAAACCTGATTCCAGTCTGCTGGTGTTGGGAACGCACACCTGACCCGTTCAGGAGGTTCCCTTTCCTTATTCACGCTGCCCACAATCATCTCATGGGACTCAAGGGAAGGGTGGTATTCATAGGCTTATTTAAAAAAAAAAAATCTGTTTTGGCTAATATGGAGTCTATACCCCACATGCAAAGAACCAAAAAGTGAATTACATTGAAAACACAGAGTATTTTTAAAAAATGAGTATTTTTAAAAAATGGGTATTTTTACTTTTCTGGTGTTATTTGACTTTTCACAATAAGCACAAATGACTTAGCAAAGGCAATAAAATAATGGTCAGAAAAGCAGTCATGAGAAGGACAGCTGTGGGCGTGAATCCGCAGTGATAACACGGTTGGACCTGGGGTCTGAGGGTGGGAGCTGGCGCAGACAGCTCAGTGGGAAGGACAGCTGTCACTCCCCCCCAACCCCCAAACCCCCAGCGAATGATTCCTCTCATTTAGCAGCATTCTTCCCAGGGGTCTCAGCGAAGCTTAGCCATCTTTAAGGTGCTGTGGAATTAGCTAAGAGGCACTCATGAAAATTCTAGAATGTGCTAGGTTGACCAAATAATTCCACGTCCAATTCCATTTAGTCACCCCAACCACCCTGTGGATGGCAATTCTCATCCCCAGTTGTAAGGGTTGAAACTGAGACTCAGAGAAATTCAAAGATTTCCAGTTCCCAAAGCTAAGAGGGGATGCGCCGGGGCTTCTCACTCCACATCTCCCATTCTTGGACTTGGCCAGAGGCCAAAAGAGCCAAGCGATGAGGCAGACAGGCCCTGGGACCTGCTGTCTCGGCCCAAGTCCAAACTCTCACACTTACATGCTTTGCTGACTTTGGGACAAGATATTTCACTTCTCTGACCCTCAGTTTCCTTATCTGTAGAATGGCGGTGATCACAGGAGGACCCACTTTGCAGGGTTGTCATGAAGATGGAACGAAACAACACATGTAAAGCACTTAGTCCCGTGCGGGACACTCGACATAAGTCAGTTACCTGAGCCTGGGAGTCAGTGAGAATGAGGGCCTTCACACTATCTACGTTTTCCATTCTAATCATATTTCATGGTAGGGGGACCGCCTGGTGGCTCAGTTGGTTAAGCAGCTGACTTCGACTCGGGTCATGATCCCTGCATCCTGGGATCGAGTCCCACATCAGGCTCCTTGCTCAGCAGAGAGCCTTCTTCTCCCTCTGCCTCTGCCTGCCACTCTGCCTGCTTGTGCTCTCTCTCTCTGACAAATAAATAAATAAAATCTTAAAAAGAAAAAAAAATTTCCTGGTAGGTCTTGTTTTTCCTCCCACTTTGTACCAGAACCCAATAGTCACCATACCTACCAGAAGGCCTCTCCAGACTAAAACCCATTTCCCAGGGGTTGGAAATTGAAGCCAGACCTGCCTTATTGCAACAAAGTAGAAATTTCTTCCGATGCATCTTCTGGGACCTTTGGGAGATAAACAATGGCCTAAAACTCCTGCAGGGCTGCCCAAGGTCCCCACTTACATGAAGGAAGGAGTCAGCCTCTTCCTTGGGACAAGGCAGATACACCTTTTAGGGTGGAATAAGACATTCCTTAAAATAATGTAATCATTGGGGGGGAAGGTGTAAAAAAGTCTCTCTGGGAAGGGGGAACACACCGGATTTATGCCTAGGGGGTGGGAGGGAGGCTGGTAACTTGCAGTACTTGGACATTTCAGTAATATTTGAACTTCTTACCACAGCTAGGTGCTATTTAGCAATAAGAAATTAAAAGATGGCCACCTTCCAAGGCTGGCTAGGGGGTGCACCTTGTAGACACTTCCCCAGGCCATCTCAATAGGGAATCTCTGGCTTTTCCCTTAAAACCCTGCTCAGTGATTACTACTACTACTATTACTTCTTCTTCTTCTTCTTCTTAAGATTTTGTTTATTTGACAGAGAGAGACATAGCGAGAGAGGGAACACAAGCAGGGGGAGAGGGAGAGGGAGAAAGCAGGCTTCCTGCCAAGCAGGGAGCCTGATGCGGGGCTCGATCCCAGGACTCTGAGATCATGACTTGAGCTAAAGGCAGATGCTTAACGAGCGAGCCACCCAGGTGCCCCTCAGGGATTACTTCTGCTAGGAAACCCTTCTAGTAGAATGTATCATCGATTTTTTATTTGACAGCACCTGTGTGGGCCAGTGCTCTACCACTTCATTAATTCAGTCCTCCATTTGTTCATCCATTCAACACAAGCACTGTGAACAAGGCCCTGAGGGAGGTTTTGGGGGGCAAAGGCCAACAAGACAGGTGGGGTACGCATTTGCACAGAGGATGCTCTGGAGGGGGTGGTGGGCAGGAACCCCCCAATCCTGGAATCATTAGCCGTCCATAGGTCCTGGGTGCTGATGGAGAAGAGACAGTCTCGAGAGACCCTACATAGGCCCAGAGGCCTGGGAAACTTTCTCTCTGCTAGTCACGCTTGAGCTGGGAACCGAGAGATAAGAAGCATTAACTAGGTGAAGGAGGAGGAGGAAGACCAGTAGCGGTAGCCTCTGGGGCTGAGCACCCGGCAGGCACTGAAATGGGGAGGAACAGAGCTTGCCGGGGAGATGGGAGTGGATCTGACCTGCTGATGTGTCAGAGACTGGAGGCAGGACGGGGACGAGATCAAAGAAGCAGGCAGGGACCAGATCACAGGATGCTTTGCAGAATATACGATTTTAAACTTTACCCTAAGAATACTTAAAAGCCACTGGGAGATTTATCCTATGGACTCCGTTGGTTTTCTTGTCTCTCTTTGCTCACTTCCCCTTTGACCCACCACCTCCTTGCTCAGTGCCTGGCACTTAATGGGAGCCTAATAATTACCAGTTGGATAATTAGCAGACCCAAGTCACCCTGGAGAGGAAGCTTCAGCAAGCAGAGCGCATGACTGCACGTCCCACACCCCGCTTCTCTTGCCCCTTTTGTCTCCCCCAGTCCAGCCAGCAAGTTGTGGTGTTAAGATCTATACAAAGAAGGAGCCATTAGCCAGGAGAGGCAGAGCTAAGCCGTTTCCTCCACCTCCCAGTCCGTCCCAACTGTTCACAGTGGACACAGGCTACCCTCATCCTGACCAGTGAGACCAACGACCCCGAACTGGAGCCTCGGGAAGGGTGAGCGTTTGCTGAAGGCTGCAGGTGCGGCCAAGCCACGGCTGCTCCGAGAGTCAGGTCTCAGCCCGTCGTCAGGGGCTACCTCCTCCATCCCCGGCCTCCAATACATTTTTATAGGCTTAATTATGTGAATTTGCTTTCCTCGGGCTCAGAGAGACTAGGTGTAGGGGCATTTTTAATGTGCCACAAAAATGAAAGTACACTGAAACCATCCTGACCTCAAGCTGAATGTCAAAGCAGCTGGATCACTCGGCAGCAACCAAACACTTTTTATAGAACGGGAAGTCAATTGAGAAATCATAAAAAAATTAGAGTTGGACAGGACCTCGGTGCTCACGAGGGCCAGGTCCCAGGAGCTGCTGCAGAATTGTTCCCTGTGGTGGAGGGTCTAATGTTTTGTCCACTCAAGTTTTAAATATCTTTCCCAATAGCTTGCCCCCAGGGGACGCCTCTCCACAGGGCAATAGATCTTGCTGTCAGGGCTTTTTTCCTGCTATTCAATCTCACTTTTCCTTTCCTCCACTTCATCCCATTTGTCTTTAGCCATGATTTAGACAAGAAGTGTGCTGACGTTTGAAAACACAAAGCTCTGTCTTTGCCTTCAACTCTGTTTTTCCAGACCCCTCTACCTATGGAAACTTCGAGATCGGGGAAGAAGGGAGGCAAGCCAACGAGCTGATGTTGGTTCTGCAAGAAGCCATTTCAAAGGGCCGCACCGAAAGTGGACAAGCCCCCAGGTGGACACGAAGAGAAGGCGTGAATGTCCCGGGAGGGGACAGGTGTCGCAGGGCCTGCCCCTCGAAGGCAGAGGGGGGACAGTCACGGAGTTTTCTGGACAGCCCGGAGTTTAACCGCCTCTCGGCGCCGAGGCTGGGACAGAAGGTGGCAGCAAAGCATCAGGCTCCGTGGGCCGAGCGGTCCCGGCTAACGCCGCCAAGTCCCACCGACTCCGCATCCAAACTCTGCAGAGAGCGTTTCACGGCCCGGCGATGCGTCGGGGAGGCCAGGAGTGAGCTTTGCATCAGGGCTTCGGCCAGTCTTTTAAGACAAACCCCAAACAGTCAGGATTCCGTGAGGACAGTCCATTTTCTTCCAAAAAACATCCTGCAGCCAGAATTTAATCCAAAGAGTAACTTCTGCCCTGAACAGGCGTGTGGATTCAAGCTGATCTAAACGCCTAAACTTGCTGCTTGGTTGGCGCAATTGTTTTGTGTGTGTTTCAAGAAATTTGGGGTTAATGTACTTTTTGTTCTTTATTCTTCCTAGCCCCGAGCTATTTATTTCTGCATTTGTTTCTGGTTTTCCGGTTTCCCATCGCTTGATTTCTTACTGATTTGGTCATGTTTGCATGCGGTCCTTTGGAAGCAGAGATCTAGAAAGTAAGCATTTCTGACTTCAGGCTGGACTCCTGCTGGGGAACCAATTAAATGTACTGCCCACCAGGGAGAGTGTGATATTTTTTATTACTTTCTAATTTCGGGCCCTGAAATGGCTTCAGTGATCAGAACATTCTTCTGCTTAAGAACCTAAAGACACCAGTGGAACGATGCTTTTGATTTGTATTTTGTTTATAACGGTCCATACTGGCCAAGAGCACTCTGAGGGGTTTCCATGGGGCCTCAGATCCTTGAAGTGGGGAAAAGGCAGGACACAGCCAACAGCAACAAAAATGTCCCCTTCCTTTGCCTTATCATACTGGAAACTGCCAGCTACTTCGGGAAAGTCTTTCTTTGAGAAGTCGGTGAACTGCGAAAAAAAGGATAGAATTAGAACAAAACAATTTCACCGGATTCTAAATCTCTTGAAACTACAATAGTAAAGCACAGCCATGACTCCCTCTCATTACCGATGGCCCGATAGCAGAGCCTCGAATGCTCGTTAAGGCAAAAAGGAAGAGTTGTGTTTTATTCCTAAAAACATTCACAGGAACCCCCACCCAAGGTTGCTGTTTGTTTTGTGCCTCTTTCTCTTCTTTAAAGAGTTAGCATGAAACAGAAAGCATTGAAAAAGAGGTGAGGATGGGGGTCTAAATGCGTTCTAATGAGGAAAAAGGAAATAAAAGTCCAATTCTCCCTGAAAGTCTGAATTTCTATTTATTTGTCTTTTACAGCAAGGAAGGACGCCTTAAAATCCCAAATTGCTCTTGGATAAAACCAAATACTAACAACCCAGCAAAACAGCTGAAAGCCCAAATTATGAACCGTTCCAAATCCTTTCCACTTGCCACGGGGGTCGTGGCTGAGATTTTTTTTTTCTTTTTTCTTTCTTTCTCTTTCTTTCTTTTTTTTTTCTTTTTTCCTCGCTTGCTTGCCTAGCCAGGAGGTAATTCTGAATGTTTATCTGAAGTATCTCCCTGATATTCTGAGGGGACTTTCCTCTCAAGCAAAAACTCCCCTGAACACCGGCTTGTTTTATTTCCATTAAATAATGTTCAGTGTTGAGTCTTTCACTAGTGAATGGTTTCTTTTAGCGAGACTGACGACAGAAACTGACATATATAACCATGCTCAGTGCCAACTTTGGCAATGTGTGATTCAAAAATTAACATTTATAATTTTATAATAAGCCAGCTCCCATATTTGCTATTATAAGGTGATCTGTTAAAATTATCTTTCCTACTTTTAAATAGAAGTCCCATGAGAGCAGAAATGTTTATCTTTATTGTTTATAGCCCTGTTAAGTACCACTTTATCATATGATTTAAAATTCAACAATGTAATTTAGCAGACAGTATTTATTTATTTAAAGAAAGGGTAAGTTTCTTCGGAGCTTGTCTAAATTTAAAATCACAAACCAAACCACCTCTCTTCCTTTCTTACACACATTCATTCTAAAACCCAGCAACTATGTGCTGCTGGATTTTAAAAGTCCATAAAAAATCAATCCCCCTTCAGGAATAAATATTTGTGGATTATTTAAGATGACCAACTTCCTTGACATGTCTTTCGGGAGAATACTGTATATAACTTTGACTAAAAAGGCGAGGCTCCAGATTAAAACATAGTCCAGTTTAACACCGTCAAAGAGAATCGAACCAATTATACGATGAACAGAAGCATGAGTGCATGAATGAAGGAGCAGAATCAAAATACTCAAAGCATCCCATTCACTGAGGCACTGAATTACCTGGATGACTGTCTCAGTTCTCCATGAGACTCTTGTCTACAACCGAGTAAACACTCATTGGGTAACAACCTCTTCCCTCCTGCAAGAAAACAACAGATTGTCAGCCTCTGAGAAGTAGCATTATTTTAATCAACCCATTTGGCATGTTGTGTTTTACAGTTTCTAAAATTAACACAGAGCCCAAACAAAAACACGGCTGGTGTGGAACGATATGCAAAAGACACAGTCTCCGGGTTGCTCCAAATCTGCTCATTATCAAAATTAGCTGCCTGGTTTGTCCTGTTCCCGTTTTTGAAGGCACACTCTCAATTAACCAACCTGTCATTATGGGCTGGCAAGGACCAACTTTTCCAGGATTTTCATTTTAAATACAGGATTTGATAGGAGTCCCAATGGCCAGGGGCACGAAGGGCGTAGAGGAGGCAGAAGTGCTGGTGAGTAGGAGAGAGTCACAGGTAGGGTTCGGCCATTCTCGATTTTTGAAGCAGGTGCTAAGCCTGGATACAGGGCCAGTTTGTCCCCGTGCACCCAGCAAAGCTAAATTTTTCCAGGCTTCAGCAAGGAATTTCCTTCACACGATCTGCATGAAGGACGAAGCTGATTTCTAAGCAAGTGTCAGGCACTCTGCCCTTCCTGTTTCCTCAGGGCGCTTCGATGCTTAACTCACCATGCCCTTGGCGTTTGCCCCCTTTTCCAGTCCATCTCATTTGGAGGCTAAAAAGGAATGGGGGTCTCTTGGTAAGCCACTTTGATTTTACACAGTTTCGGTGAACAGAACCCTGGAACTCTGAAGAGGATGTTGACAGAATTGACCTGGGGAGGGAAGCAAGGCGGAAGAGGGGGGAAGTCAAGGCAGACTGATAAACAACCCAGTGAATAGTTAACGACACGTTTTCCCAAAGAGACATCTCTGTTTGCCCACCTAACCTGAAACCACTTCTTGGGGGTTTGGGGGGGGGGACTGTCTTCAGGAAACGTATCCCAGAAAGACTTTGCAGGAAGCAAGTTCAATGTCCAAAGGAGGCACAGCAGATTCTTAAAATTCTGTCTTTTGCGCCCTGATTTTCAACTTGAACATTCTTATTAAAAATTTCCTCCATCGCCCTCAACATACACACTTTTCCAAGGCAAAGAATGACTTTTTAGAGTCTCTGCATGCCCATAAAATTCTGTCTCAGAGATTTTATTAATAATCATAAAAACATCAGTATCCATCAGGATCACTTTGGGAAGGGAGAGCAATTTTTCCTAAAAGCATGTTCGAATTGTCTGAGTCTGGTGTTCAAATATGAAGGGGGTTAACTTGTGATCAATGACCGACTGACCTTCCCACTTCCCTATGGTTCCACGTCGAGGACACGCCGGCCCGGAAGCTAAGCACAAGCCTGCTCGGAATCGGCTTCACATGGAGGGGAGCAGTCTATCCTTCATGGCGACAAGCTGTGTGCATTTATCCATGACAAGGATGGCAGGGGAGGGACTAGGGGCTCAGCACTACGTATTTTTTAATGGCATAAGGATATGTTTCTTGGAACTCTGGGAGGTCGAGAATGAAGTACGTAAAACGACTCTGACTACTCCCCAGCCAACCGGAAGCATTGGCCCGACAGCCCATGCTTGTTGATTGTCAGTTAAGAGCAACCAAAAGAGCAAAACAGTGAAATGATCCCTGCAAAGGGATCTGTAGGGTGGTCTCCTTGGCTCCCTGTTCAGAGGAGGCTGACCATGTGATTGCGAGCCTTCGTTTCCCAACACCCTTATTATTATTATTATTATTTTACACATCATACCTTAAGCCCTGCAGTCAGGCAAAACTCTGATCAGAGAAATTCAAAAGCCTAAGGGCCAAACATTTGTGAGGGATTTTTAGGGACAGAGTATATAGCACGATGCCGTGGCCCCACCAAGAAGCAATGGGATGGGCGCCTGGGTGGCTCAGTGGGTTAAAGCCGCTGCCTTCGGCTCAGGTCATGATCCCAGGGTCCTGGGATCGAGGCCCACATCGGGCTCTCTGCTCAGCAGGGAGCCTGCTTCCTCCTCTCTCCTCTCTCTCTGCCTGCCTCTCTGCCTAAGTGTAGTCTCTCTCTCTGTGTCAAATGAATAAATAAAATTAAAAAAAAAAAAAAAAAAGAAGCAATGGGATGACCCAGAAATCCCCTGACATGTAGGCAACGTGGGGTGGTTTTGAGGGCCTGGGTTCCGGGTTCTGTGGCTTGCAGACCTCAACCTCTCTGCACCTTGGTATCCTCATGCACAAAGAGTAGGGTGATGATATTTACATGAGCAGATGGTTAGGCTTTGAGGGGTCCATGCCCAGAAAGTCCCCAACACAGTGCCTGGCATCTAGAAGGCCCTCAGACTGTGCTGATGCCTTCTCTTTAATCACAACCAGGAAGTGTCTCATGATTACTGGCTGTGACAAAGAAGTTTGACTAAACGGGCTGAGCAGGAACAGACCTGGGGAGACACATATTCCCAGGTACTCTCAAGGGTGAGACTTGGAGATCTTCCCCAGGTGAGCCTAAAGCAGCCAACCTGACCTGGCACTGCGGACCAACACTCTGTCCCACCACTCACCACAGATCATGAAGCATTACATTCAGGCCCATCTCCAAGGGGTTTATGGTCGGGTGGTGAAGGCCAAGACACGACAACTATCAGCCTAATCTCTTCATGAGGAATACAATGAACTGAGGAGTCATTTGTGTGGGATCATCCACATGTTCCAGAAGCCTTCAGAGAAAGGAGAATCCCATTAATGGAAGTATACCAGAAAGGCCCACAGATAGTATGAGTTCCACAGTGGTTGAGTTTCAAAAAATTATAAAATGTTGCATGCATGCGCATGTCTATCTTTGGTGGGAGGAGATTTAGTTATGGTTACCTTTGGAAAGTGGTCCGTGGTCCATCAGATTTCCAAAGTTTTATAGTGTGATTCTAATGATTGACACTGTGGAATATCCACCAGACACTAGGACTGTCCCAAACACTTTACTTCTATTATCTTATGCAATCCTCACAACCCCCTTGAAGTATTGTCTTCATTTTATAGATGGAGGAGACATTAAACCTTTTGCCTTTGGTTACCCAGTGTTTTAGACTGACCGTTTATGTCTCCCACTCCCCCAAAGTTCATATATTGAAACCCTAGCTCCAATGTGATAATACTTTGGAGGTGGAATATTGGGACGTAATTAAGTTTAGATGAGGTCTTGAGGGAAGTGTTCATGACAGGATTAGTGCCTTCATAAAAAGAGACGGACAAATTTCTCTCTCTCTCCACACACATACACATACACATGTGCGTGTGTGTGCGCGCGCGCACACACACACACACACACACACACACACAGAGGATAGATTATGTGAGAACATAACAAAATGGCAGCTATTTGTGAGCCAGGAAAAGAGCTCTCACCAGAACCTGAATCTGCCTGCACCTTGATTTTAAACTCCCAACCTCCAGAACTGTGAAAAATACGTTTGTTGTTGAAGCCCCTCAGCCTATGATATTTTGTTACAGCAGCCTGAGCTGACTGAGACACTTAGCTGGTTAGTGACAGAGAGCTGACTTACCCCCTGGCCTCGGGGCTCCTGTTCTTGCAGATGCTACTTTAATTCAACATGCTTTGTTTTGACACTCACTCCATTTCTAGAACCGTCTGTATCTTAGAGCTCTGACTGGGAAGAGGAAGGTAGGAAGGATGAAGAGCCACTCTTACCCCTTGAGAACCAGCCCTTTCCGAGTAAAAAGCATCTGGATGCCCTCCTTCTTTCTGTACAGGGAGATTGCGGGTGGGAGGATGAGAGAGGGGGGAAGAGAAGGTGGCAAAGCAGAAGAGTTGATTTTCACAACCCAGCCTCAAGCAAAGGGGAAAACACACAGAACTTGAAGACTATCTTCTCATGTGAGAAGGGTTGCGACTGAGGAGGCTTAGAAGGTAGACATTCCCTGTTGTGCCAATCATTGTCTTGGATTCTGTTTAAGCCAATATCCTTAACTTAGTTTAAGTTAGGGTGCTCAGTCTTGGCACTATTGACATTTCAGGACTGATAACCCTTTGTCATGGGAGTTTCCTGTGCAATGTAAGATGTTTTGCAACACCATTGGCTTCCACCCCCCAGATGCCGGTGGCACCCTTCCCCTGGATGGGACAACCACGGATGTCTCTGAGCACTGCCTCATGTCCCCGGGGGGCAAAATCACTCCTATTTGAGAACCATGGTTTAAGATAAATGAAATATATTCTTAAAAGTTATGCAATACTTTTCCCAGGAAAAGTTTCCACATTATCCCTTGTCCCTTGAGCAATGATCACAAGGTGAGCTAAGCTAGTATATTCATTTGACAAGCAATTACCATGCAAGTCTGATTATAAGACAAAGTATTCCCCTGACAATGGTTCCATAGAATATAAGTTCTTACAAAGTTTCTTCATTCTTGACACTTTCTCAATTACTTTATTTTGCACATCAAGGAAATGTTTGGGGAAGATATTAGCTTGAAGTGACCTTCCTGATGACAGTTGGTGGGGGAGAGAAGACTGAAGGCCTGTAGATGTCACCCGATAACATCAGGGGAAAAAGAGAGACAAAAATACTTAACACAGATTTGGTTGTTATTTCTGAAGATATGACTTCACCATTAAAAATATTGAAGATATTTTAAGCAAGTCTTTTAAAATTCACTTTAAAAAAAAAGCATATTGTAAGTGGTGACCTTGTGGAGATCATAAATACCCACCCATAGGACGAAAAAAAAAAAAAAAACCTCTTGAGGCTCAGAATAAAATTTTCAGTTACAGCATCTTGCCGGGATTCAAAGTGCTGTGTCTCAAACAATTTAGAAGCGAAGATGATATGCAATGAAGAGCTGTGTTAGATCATTCACAAATGGCCTCTGCATTGGGAAAGGCAAATGATAAAGGTGCCTGGGAAGAGTCTGAATACAATTATTTTATGACCTAAACTTAAAAAAAAAAAGGATTGGGGAGAATGGTATTTCTAAATATAAATATTACTATTTTATATCGTATGCAATATATGCAAATAAATTGATCCATTAAGTATGAAAGTAAACATTGTACTATTTTATAACTGGTCTATATTCAAGTAGGTCTCTGTGGAAAGCGAGATGCCACCTTCCATTTGTCTTCGCCTTATCCTCAGGCATATGCTCAGCGACTGTTTTTTCAAGACAGTGAGTCACTGTGGGTAGTGCACAGAACACGCGTCCTTGGCCCTCAGCGGGCTTATGATCTTGGTAGGACGATCAGACAGAAGCAAGAGAAGCAGCTTCCACATAAGTCAGTGTAATTTGGCTCCAGGTAAGCGGTTCAGGGGATGTACCCTGTGGATGACACAGGCCAATCTCTATGCCTCCAGATGACTTTCTTGAAACTAAAATCAGATGTATCACTCCCTGCTGGAAGTAAAGATCAACATCTCTGGGGAGACTGAGGCCACCGTGGTCCTGCCACTCCCACCTCTGGCGTCAACCCTGTGGTGCTAACCTCTAAGCTGACCGTCCCTCAGACACCTTCACCCCCATCCCACCTTCAACTCTCCTCCTGCTTCCCACCCCTTCCCAGGACTGTGCCTTGCCTTCGCTCCTGCCCTTCTCTGTCTTTGCAATATGTTCTTTCCTCTCTCTTTCCATCATAAACTCTCTCCCTTTCCTCGGTCTTCAGCTCGATCCTCACATTACCCCAGGAAGTCTTCCTCCACCCCCAGTTTCGGTCAGATTCCTTTGCTTTGCTCTCACCCAACTGTGACCCTTCCTTTTAAAGTCTGTCTCTCCCTCTGTGCTCCTAGACCCATGGTGTCACTGGTGATTGACATGTCTCTCCTTTTATGCTATAAGCCCAGAGAGAGCAAAACCTTCATCCTTTTCCACTCATTGCTACATCCTCAGGGCCTGGCCCAAAGTAGATACTTAGTAAATAGTTGTTGAATGAATCAATGATTAATTACATGTGTATCTGTTACAGCCGTTAGCCTTTGGCCTATTAGGACTATCTGTATCTAATAGCTGAGCTTCATTGGCATTACTACAAGTCAACCACTTTATGTGTATTATCTCATTTGATCTTCACAAAATCCTATAATGTAGGTTCTGTTGTTATTATCGGTCCTGTTTCCCACCTGAGGAATCCGAGACTCCAGAGAGAAGTTTATAATTTGGTCAAGGTTGCAAGCACAGCTACCGCGTGGAGGTGGGATTTAACCCCTGGTCTGTCTGACCACAGAGCACTACTACTATTGTATTATATCATATTGTATTATATTATGTGATGTTATATATCATATCATATTATAATCTCATCCAGGATACTCATTTGGATTCTACCCATGTAACCTGGTGACAGATCTAATACCTCTAAGTTGCTCTCGGCCATGCCTTTCCTCTCCGCCCCCAGAAATTACTTTTAGGTGGTTCCCACCATTTGGTAATTGATGTCCTGACCGGTGGAGTCATTCTTACCATTTATAAATATATTAATATATCCTTGTCACATTACTTTCTTATTGAGACTGGATTAGACATTCTTCCCCGGGGACAGAAAATGCATCTTTCTTTCTATTTGACTCATGACATCTGGCAAATGTTGGACACACAGGCGGTCTCACCTGTTCCTCCTTTAACGGCCGATGGCATCACGAGGATCTCCTCAGAAACAACGACACAGAATTGGAGCACAAACCAGAGCTATAGATATTACAGACCCTTCATGTTATTGCTTTCTCCAGAATTTAATCGACATGTTGTCTTTAACAGATAATATTTATTTTAAAATTGCATGCATGTCAACCCATTAGCAACTATTTATTGGGGGTCAATTGCTGGTCAGATCCCCCATCTCCTTCATCCGACCCCACTTTGTTGTCTGTGGAAAGAGAAAGGTCCAGATGGTTCTCGTGCCAGTCCTCTGTCTTGGGGATCTGAGAGACTTCCTTATCTTCCTCAGACCACCAGGTGACTCTGTAGGAAGCCCTTCCTTCATCAACATGACTAAAATCACCAAGTTACCGGAACACATTAGCCTTTCGACCCTACTCTCAGATACCTCCCCAAGATATAAGGGAAGCCCAGGAGCAAGGCATCTGTGGAACTACAGAAGCTTTCTGTGAGATCAAAATCGCAGCAGAATTTCTTAATTGGGAAACAATGGATCAAGAGAGGAAGTTTCAAATAAGAAGTGGTAAATATTCAATAAAGAGCCCGATTACAGTTGTGGGAATACCCACAACTATCTTTATACCAACTTAAATTAAGCAGAAGCTCTAACGACAAGGATAAAATGAAATAATGGATGCATTATTTCTAGTGGGATTTGCATTGTTATTTGGCATAATTATTCGTGATATTGCGCCCATCGGATAAGAAGCTTCTTCAGAGGAAAAAGATAACAGTTTGTCTCCTTGAGAACAGAGAACAAAGGGCCTCCGTGCTCTCCAGAAGCTCGCCCATCATTAGGAGGAGACAGAATCTGTCCATTAGCAGGAAATCCTCCCAGAAGTCTTGAATATCTCCCCAGATAATCCCTCCATGGACTTCAAATGCCCCCAAGGAGGAAGGTACAGAAGTCATAGGCAGATATAAGAAAGAAGATGTAGTTTAGGGACGATGCAAGCCAAAGAAACCTTCTTTCTACCCTCGCTCTATGGTAACTGTGTGTGTGTGTGTGTGTGTACGTGTGTTTACGTGGGTGTGCACGTGCGCCATAACTATAAAATAGGAAAAGGCAGCACGTTCCCAGGTTTGCTTCCTTCAATGCCCTCTAGGGTGAAGGACGAGGTTTAGCGGAGAAAGATAGGAAGCCCAAACAAGACAGACATGTATCTCTCTGCCTCAAGGAAGTCCCGGAGCAGTGCCGGCTGGAAAAGCTGCCCACAAACCAGCGGGCTCTCAGGCTCCATTGTAACCTTGGCTCTGTCATGGCTCTCATGTGGCTTGCACTGGTTCGGAGTGGCAGCTTCATCTCTAAACATCACGTCCGCAGCCCGTAGAAGGGAGGGGGATAGCAGGATACCTCCCCGGAACGTGCACACGCCACTCCTGTTTATTTCCCACTGGGTGGAGCTAAGTCACATCGGCTTACCTAACTGCAAGGGAAGCTGGCAAATAGGGTCTTTATCTTGGAAGGCCACATGCCCAGCGAAACGTCAAAGGGTTCCATTGCCGTCGAAGAAAGGGGGCAGGAAGACTGGGGAGCGGCCAGCATCCTTTCCCATGTTCTCCAAGGTATCACAGCTTTGGGGACTTCTTTCCAGGCCACGCCACTCCCTTCCATCTGCAGGAGATGGTCCACGCAGCTGTGGTCACAGTGGGCGTCCACCGGCTGCCGGGCTGCTGGGAATGTGACCAAGAGTTTACAGAAAACTCAGGTGGGATAAATTGAATATGCTCTCAGGAATTGGGACTTAGGAGGCAGCAATTGGCATTAATCTTTCTACCTGGACTCATTGGGGTACGTGGTGTGGTTGCCCTCTGCCAAGTTTGTCCAGAAACAGAGAACTGGTCTGCAGAATCTCAGAGAAAATCAGGGACAGGTAGCTGTGCTGATGCCTTTCTGGTTCTGGGGCTCAGCGGCATGTCCTTCTTTTGGGTCGCATGAGAAATCCTCATGTTCTTACTGAAGCCTGCCATTCGGGACCTACGGTAGCTTTTTGGTTTTTGTGTGTTTTTAAAAATTTGTTTATTTTAGAGAAAGAAAAAGAGAACGTGTGTGTGCACTAGCAGGGGGGAGGAGCAGAGGGAGAAGAAGAGAGAGAATTTCAAGCAGACTCCCCACTGAACATGGAGCCTGACACTGGGCTCTACCTCATGACCCTGAGATCATGACCCGAGCCAAAACTAAGAGTCGGCCACTTAACTGACTGAGCCACCCAGGGGCCCTGGGCTTGTAGTAGTTGAGCGGGTTTCTCTTCCTTGCAGCCAGAAGAAGCTTGACAATGACAATGTCTCTGTGTGGCTGTGGGTGTGAGCAGGGGACAACTGTCAGCTGAAAGGTTTCCTCCCTCCGGATTCCTGACAAAGCACATCCTTTTCCTTCAGAACTGTGACCTCTGGGGCTAGTAAACCCATTAAGCTGATTTACTAATTATAGAGTCTAAACTGTTCTCCTTCCTTTGCAACACATTTTCTTTAGATCTTGGCTGACCTGGAGAAACCACAGCGTCCTGCAGTACTACAAAGGACGAACTATTGTTGGAAATATTGGACACCAAGGTAGGGGTTGGGAAAGATATTTCGGGGCTTGTGGGCCATCGGCTGGCCTTCAGATCAGCACTCGAGGTAATGCCCTCTGTTTGGCTCAGGTAGAGGACCAGACCTGGGAACTCCCAGCATAATCACAAGCCTGGTGGTAAACAAATCTCAGCCTTCTGATTGTATCTCAGATAAACAATTTCCATCCAAAGAGCAGGGGACTGGAACTTGAGTACTAGATATTACGGCCACAACCTAGGGTTTTCTCCTTTGCATATTTCAAATATTTAACACTTGGAGAAGCCACCAGATGAATGCTTCTTGATTAACAGCTTCTCTGTCTCAACCAGCCTCTCAAGCATAATAAACTAGCCTGGTCTTTCACCTCTCTTGGCCTCAGTTTCCTCTTTTGTAAAATGAAGGGTTGGTATTTGAACCTTCTTCCGACTCAGTGTCGTGGGGGTCTGCACTCACAGAGGGGGCAGGATCATAAGCCCAGCGGTGCTTGAAGACAGACGGAGAGAGTCCAAATGTTGGCTCTGCCACTTATTAGCCCTTGACACCTGGGAACTCTACCAATCACCCCAAGTCTCACTTTCTAATCTGTGAATGAGGAATGGTGGCACCACCTACGTGGTGGGGTCTCCTGGGGGCTAAATGAGCACATGGAGCGCTTAGCTCGGTGTGCTTGACACATGTGTGTGCAGTGGGTGTGAGTCATCACAGCAACGATGACCTCCAGTCTCCCCGAAATGCATCCATCCTGCAGATTATCACCCCACCCCCAACGCCGTATGACACACACACAGACTGACTTGTCATCTTTGATAAATGTTGCTTTTATTAATTAACTCCGTGTGAGGGAAAAGCTAAAGCAACAGGACAGACGGAGTAGGAGGGAGTCGTGCTTGAGTTGTGAAAAATTCTGGAGTTATTTTCTAAATAATCTGGCTTGGCAAAAAAAAAAAAAAAAAGATGGGGGATCCCTTCCCAAGCACATAGCCTCTTAATTTTCAACCCAAGTGTGTATTTCAATGGAAATTTAATCCATATGTTTCTGATTCTTTTGTACTTAACTTATCAAAGCACTGTTTGAAAATAATCATTTGATGTCTAATAAACAACCTTTCCTGTTGATTTTCCCATGCAGCCACCTGGGCAGTAGGTACCTGAAAGGCAAATGGCCCCAGATGGGACTCAAGGTGCATTCTGCACGGTGTGAGCCGTGGACTGAGCAGCCAACCTCAAGGCTCTCCCCTCCTGCTAGAGATGACAGGATTGGGGTGGTTCGCTGACAGGGGTGGCCATCCATGGGCATACCAGCCCCCTCTAAATGCAGCCTGACTTCTAAAGATAAGCTTAACTTTCCCCTCGCAAAAAAACAAAAAACCCCACAAAAAACTGCCTATTTCTCTCTCTGAGATTTGCACCAAGTGAGACAGAGCGAAGGTGCCAGTGAGCTGTGGGCCCTCAAGCTGCAGAGTCATGGAAACACTGGGGGAGGGCCTTTATGGGCTGTTTCAAGGTACTGGCACAGAAGTAGACCCTTGAGTTTATTTGGGAGGTGATCCCGCAAAGCAGGAAAGAGAAGGGAAGGGAGCAGACCAGTCAAGCGCATTTCCATAATGGGCAAGTGCATTGTCAGCCTGCCCTACGCAGAAAGCCAGGGAGGAATGCGTGCCTTGGAGGCATCTTGGCCAAGAGGGGAGGGAGCTGGGGGCTTATCCAGCTGCTGGTTATGGGTCAGGACTGCTCCCAGGGGTGTGGACTCTCTAGAACTAGTCCGCCTAGCAACAAAGGGACGAAGGTGCTGGCAGTTAAAGTATGGGCTGCTGGGCCCAGTAGTGCTAAGCGCTGAGGGCATTCGTGCAGGACAAACAGCATCACGGCACAGCTTCCTGCAAGCTGAAGCTATGAGAGAGACAGAGAGCACGATCCGCAATAGAACAGAGCAGATGCAGTGAGATGCAGTGAGCAGATGCAGCTCCCCTTAGCTCTGGGAGTTGCCTCTGTTCCTTTCCCACTTCAGACCTAACAGTGCAACCTCCCCCAGACTCCCATGAAGTCTGTATTTCCTCGGGTACCTGCCCCACTTCTTTGAGCTGTGTTGAGTACATTTGTGTTTCTTGTACAAGAAAGGACCTTCCTTTCCTTGCCTTGCACCATCCGCAACGACAGAGCTACAGAATCTCGGAGAAGATAGCTTAGCTTTCTCCTGGTCTCCCTACATCAGTTAAGGGTGATTTTGGTGGCAAGCAATGGAAATGAACATCGATGAACTTCGCAACAAAAGAATGAGCCTAGTGGAAAGATTCGAGGTCGTGGGGATAGAAAAGAAAGACCCAGAATCTAGCCAGGACAGACGGGATCCGGGCATAAGGCTCTGCGGCAGAAGCCTCTGGATTGTCCCATGTGAAGATTGTCTCTGTGAAGGAGCTTAAGCCTTTTCTTTCATCCCCGCCATCCAGATAAAATTCAGTGGGGAGGACCCAGCTTAGCCAACCTGAGCTCAGGCAAGCTCTCCTGGGCTGTCCCGGGCAGTGGGAGAAAACGCCTGCAGAGAATTTGGCAGAGGAAGTGAGAATTCTTAGAAGATAATGGTGTTACAAAGGAGGAGTGGATGCAGGGTAGGGGGGAGCGCATGCGCGTGCACACACACACACACACACACACACACACACAACCTACAGATTCAGAGAGCTTACTATTTAATGAGGGAAGTATAATCTCTAATTTATAATCCAATGAAGGAAATGCTACAGTAGAGGTATCGACATTCGCAGAATCCTGGGCATCTAAAGAAAGGAGTAGCTGGGGCCAAGGAACAGCAGAAAGGTTTCGCTGAGACCCACCTGCAGTACTCAGTGGGTGATTGCTACATGTCAGGCGTTGTGTCCACTGTGACATTTAAGCAGAGTCTGGAGAGGTAAGCACGAGCTCTTCAGCAGAACCTCAGTGGGAACAGGGCCATCACAGGTGAGAAGAACAGGTGCAAGATGATGTGGTGTGAGGCAGCAAAGGCATGGAGCCAGCCGGCGGGACAGACTGGGGGAAATCGAGGGTCGGGACACCACCGCAAGCTTCCCCTGCCAAGTCCATGAGACAGGGTCCATCCAAAGGCAGTGTCCAGACTAGAAGGATATGTGATGTGTCATGGGACTGAGCTCTAGAGAGATCCCTGGGGTGCCTTGTGGGGGATCTTGAGTGGTTTGTGAGCATATCGAGGGAGGGGCAGTCCGACAGCAGCCACAAGGTCAATGAGATGCCTGGTGCGCTAATGCAGGGAGACATGGCACGGGCTGATCTAGCTCACGGCTCAGAGAGGGAGAGGGGACAATGACGAGAGATATTTGGAGGAGAGGATTGCAGGACACGGTCATCAGCTTTTGGGGGTGGGAAGAGAAAAGAGTATTAACAGTGTTTACATCTGCAGCAGCTCCCACAGTAATTCACAAGGCTCTTCCTGGCCTCCCACCGTGGAAATGGGAAGGTCTAGTCCATTCTTCCAGAGAAGCAGTGGTCATCCATGGAACACTAACCTGGTTTTCAGAGCCCAGCCAAGGAGTGAAGTGTGCCAGGAGGCCGGCAGGGAGAGGAAGGAGGGGAGCAGGGTCCAGATAGACTGTGGAAGTGTTCATCCCCTCCGTGCCTGATTGCCAAACTTCTAAACTTTCCACTCAGGACATTTCACAGACAGAAGCCAACCACACACATCAGCTTTGTCTCCCACCCCTGTCCTATACACACCTCGTACTACAAACTAGACTCTGCTTTCCATGTCCGGACCTTTGTTCGGGCCATCCCAATGCTCCAGAAAGCCTTCCACAGCCTCCAAGTTCCAACACCACCTGCCTCTTCCATGAAGCCAGGCAGATAGTCCCAGGAAATAAAAGTCCTCTAAGAAACTCTTGGCTCTTCTTCTGAGCAGCCTGGGAGCTACGGGGAAACAGGATGATCTCTCTGCTTCCCTGGCCGTCTCCCACCTCCAGAGGCCTAGTAAGGAGGAAGGAGGAAGCTGGAGACGCAGTAAGTGGCACATGTTGGGAAAGCTTCTATTCAAAGTGCCAGGAGAGAGAGGATCTGCTCGCCTTCTCTCTGGCCCTGCTTAGACAAAAAGGTGCCTTTTTTCCTGGAGGAGCCCAGGCCCCCAGCTTCCGTATGGAAAGTGGGCACCTGGACTTTCCTCTTTGCCTAGATTTCAGATCATGGCATGTGGGGGAAGGGGGCGATGCCCCAGAGGAAACAGCAGGTGCAATAGGCAACCAGAAACGGAACATCTCCTGCTGTGGGGAATGAGCCAGAGGTTAGGTGTGACCAGAGGACTTGGGCCGGGGGGGCAGTGGCCACTACCTGTCCCTGTGTCACTGCGAAGCAGGGCGTGATGCCTGCATCGCAGGAGGCTCCGAGGCCCCCTTCCGGGTTAGAGTGGAGCCCAGGAGGGAGGTTTTTCTTGTACATTTCCAGCCGCGCTGCAATAGACTCGAATGGCTTATACTGATTGGGATCTTTCCTTAGTAGATCACACAGGTGGCTTTTTCTTTCTCAGTACAGGATATTCAGAGTAAGAGGAAGTGGAATGGAACACAAAAGCAAAGGTCACCGAGTGCAGAGTCCTAATCTCGCCTTCCACCATCCAGTTCTGTGTTTAAGGCAAGTCGCCCAGTTTCCTCCTTTGTAAGATAGGCATGCCAAATCACTCACCTGATTCATTAGGTGGCAAGGGTAGAAATAAGTCACAGTTGTAGAAGTGGCGGAAAACACAGCATAGCATCAGATCTGTGTATGTCATACATAGAGGTATGGTCATACTTCTCCCTGTAATCCTCCTGCAAAAAAATGTGTGTATATGTATGCACGCACACACACACACACACACACACACACACACAACCATGTCATGGAGACTTCTGCACAACCACTGACGTTCTTGGGTCTCATCTGAAAAGAATCCAGCCCTCTAAATATCTCCCTCGTGACATGATCCGTTCAGGAGTAAGACTGAGAGTTTTATCACTCTTCCTGTAGCAACCTAAGTTTCTCTGGGCCTCTCCCAAGTCAAGTAAAACAGTCAGAATAAAATGCTGGCTCAGCATTTCAGTTTCTGCGAGGACATGTGCCAACATGATATGGATCAAGAACCCAGAGGAGTTTTCAAACCAATAATGCAAATGAAAATAGAATAAGTTTGGGCAAGCAGCCTGCTATGTTAATACTATGTTCAGGGTTATGAGCTACCTTTCCCTGAAAATTATTGCCCCTAGAGGTACTTGTTGGAAAACCCAAAATTGCTCTCTTCGCTTGGCGATTTTAATCCTTGATCTTGAAATCTACCAGATGCCAACATTTTCAGTGGGTTTCTTCCAACCTTCATTTGGATGTTAATTGCAGTCCTCCTTGTTTTTATCACACGTTCCCTTCCATATTTCCGTGATTCCACTATTCCGCTTCCCTGGCATAGATTCGAATGTCCCGGGTAGAAACAGTTGTTCTCTGTCAGTGGTTGCTAAACATGTTGGAACTCTTTCCAAATTGTAAAATCTCATCTTGCTCCTAGCTCTGGCCCACCGTTCTGGTTGCAGCCGTTACGAAGCAGGTTTTGTGAAGGCAAGTGGGCAAAAACGAGTAATTAGGCCCTAAATACATTTAATTTGAAAGTAAACCTGAAAGTTCTCTTGGCCTGAAAAGGGAAAAATAATTAATTTGCGGCTGTAAGAGAGGAGGGGACGCCATGCACCATCGTGAGGCTCTTGGAGCGGGCTCATCCCGTTTAGCTGGAGATCACGATCTGATTAGGATTCTCATAAGAGGGGGGTGGGGGTACATCCCGGGGCTCAGAGAACCAGTGGGGTGGGGTCCAGGCAAAGAAAGAGAATGGGGGTCCTCAGCATGGCCCAAGGGGGAACAGGGCAGGAAAAATGGACTCCAGTGGGAGGAGGGGTCACTTCTGCTCTGCTGCGGGAGCAGATGGAGGACTTTTTAAGGACCCAACTTAAGGGCATGATTGCATGAGGGAGGTGGGAATACATGCCTGCCTCCCCCAGACCGAAATGAGTTTATTTTTCTTGGTTCTACATGAGAGCCACAAGCGGTGCCAGGAAGAACTGTGGTCCAAAGGGAGAAGCTTCTGAAGCTCTTCATTTGACTGGAAGAAAACCCACCACGAGTGGGCTCTACTGGCTGGTCACATGATGTGTTATCAGGGGCCTGAGGGGCTCTACACCCTCACAGTGTACAGGTGTGGTACACCAGTCTCCCCTCGAGGCAAACAGATTGCTTGCCAAGTCCCGTGACATCAGCCTCAGACATTGTGCCCCGTGCAACAGAACTGTGGTACAGAGTTTGGGGTGTCTGCCTTTTCTGGAATCACCCTACCCCCATCTGCTATTTACTGCATCAGCTCTGGCAAGTTCCTCCATCCTCAACTTTCCCATGGGGCTGATAATAGTGCCTCCCTCAAAGGGTTGTTTAAGAACTAAATAATAAATGTGAAATGTTTACGACAACACCTGACCTGCCAAAGCCAAATCAGGGCTCAATAAATATCACTTGCTCCAAGGCAGTATAAAAATTGCAAAAGTCGGGGCACCTGGCTGGTTCAGTTGGTTAAGTCTCTGATTCTTGGTTTCAGCTCAGATCATGGTCTCAGGGTCACGAGGTCAAGCCCCATATGGGGCTCCATGCTCAGTATGGAGTCTGCTTGAGACTCTCTTTCCCTCTGCCCCCTCCCTCCTTCTCTCTCTCTCTTCCTCTCTCTCTCTAAAATAAATAAATAAATCTTTTCTAAAAATTGCAAAAGTTTATTCATGAGAGAAACTCCAGACAGGGAATAGACCGGGGTCCTGTCCTCTGATGACACCTGTCAGCACCGCATCTCATTTGTCTGTTGCTCCCTCCCATCCCCTTTGTTCTCATTCTACACCTTCTCCTAGTCATGTGAGTAGCAGGTTTTCCTGAGGTTTAACTCATCCAAAGAGTTTCACTGGAAGATGATGTGTGAAATTAACCCCCTGAAATTAACCTTGGCTCTGGGGTTGAACTGGGCAGGCAGACTGGCCACGTTCACCATCGTGCCGCTGAGCAGTACTGAGCTCCCACTGGCAAGCTGGTGCTGAGGCGAGCATTTGGCCATGCTGAATATTTCAGTTCCCTGATACTCTCTCATACCAGACCGTACGATACCACTTTCTGCATCCCTCGACCTCTTCTTCTTCTTCTTCAATGTCTTCACACTATTTCATGCTCTTTATCTTTCCCTCTAGATACCTCTGTGATTGACTTCCTGACTACTTAGCCCAAGTCTGAGTGGCTCATCCGAGATTCTCCAACAGTGCCCTGATCTTCCTGGACCACAACTCTCCTCACATTACATCATATTGTTTGGTTATGAACCCCTTTCCCTTACTAGACTTACCCTGTGAGATAATCTGCCTAGTCTCTTTTGGTCACTGTTATATCTTCAATGTCTAGCACTGTCTCTAGCACCTAATAATTGAAGGATAAATATTTGTTAAATGGATGAATGCTTTGGACTTGTCAAGCCAAAAATGTGTTTCCAGAACTTACTCCAGCATCTTACTCTCATAACCTCAGAGAACAACAACCTGGATAAAGAATGTAGGCACTAAAAGGAAATTGGAATGCAAAAGAACATACATAGTCCAAGAAAATGGAAGAATGAGGCAGCCGTCCAAATAATGGAAGCCATCAGATACACTTTGGCTACAGTTCAGTGGTTAATTCAGGCAAGAGTGTTCAGTTGGCCTAAATTATCTGGAAAATTCTGCATTTTGCTTTGGTCCATAAACTCTTTTATCTCCTTTACAATTGGATAGTTGGCAAAGCTTGTCACTACCTCTAGAGAATGTGGAGGGGTTCCAAGGCACTGACCTATGGTTCTATGTCTTTTCATTCCAGTTGGGTCCCTGAGTGAAGGGTTCAGAACTGTCTAAGAGCAACTTTCGGTTTTAATCAATCTTACCCCGGAACCTCAGTGACCTTCGGTGTTTGGTACACACTCTGCGCATTATTCTGGCTTTGAGAATGTTGATGGCAAACTTTAAAAATATGGTAGAATGGTGGAAGAAAAGACTACAAAATAGTTTCAGAAAAATTCTCGTTGATGTCTTAAATCTTGTCTTTTGCAATTTATCTTAAGCTACTCCCCTATACAAAAGAGCCTCCAGAAATGTTGCCGTGCCCCAGCCCATCTCTACAGAAAGAAATCCTTTTGAACAAAAATGAGTTAAAAACTCAAATTAAAAAACTGATTGATCTAACCCACAAGATTACTAAGAGGATGGATACCACCTATGTTAATTAGCTTTTGCTGTATAACAAACCACCCACCACTCCATGGCTCACGACAACCACCTTTTATTCAGCTCACAGTTCTATGTGTTGACTGGGTGGTCTTCTGCCCTGAGCTGCTCACCTTGTGCCTGCTGCTGGGCACTCCCTTGTATCCACGGTTACCTGACACATCGGCTAGTGGTTGGGATGATCTAGACTGGCCTCTGTTATGTGTCCAACAGTTCACAAGCATGGGGCCTCCAAGTCCAACGGGCTAGTCTGGGCTGAGCTGCATAGCAGTCCCTGGGCTCCAAGCCCAGCAAGAGAAAGGGAAATCCAGGGGGCAATCTTCAATCTCTGCTTGCTTTGTTCACATTTGCTAATGCCTGAAGTCACGTGGCTAACCAAAATTCAAGGGCTGGCAAAATAAACTCTATCTCTTCGGGGCACGTCTGCAACATCAAAAGAGAGTGGATGGAGAGAGGGGAAGGTTTTGTGGCTAGTCTGATACTCTCTCCTGTTATCATTTCCATACCTCTTACCTTGTTCCATCCTCACGGCAGCTCGCTGAAGGAGCATTCATCCCCATTTTACAGATGAAGCCAGTGAGGCACAGAGAGGTAAATTAGAAGCTCGTGGTTTTGCCACTGACAGAGCTGGGATTTGGACTTGGTTCTGCATTGAAGACTGCATTCTTAATCCGTCTGCTTTGCATCTAACACGGGTCCCGGCTGGCTCCTAACAGGTTGCTAATCTGAATATAGGGTATTTTTTTTCCATGAGTATAGGTGGCAGCTTCGGTCTGTGTTTATCAAATATTTTCAAAATATTTTGCAAAGATTATTTTCATTACCAGTTCAATAAAACCTCAAGTCCCAGATGCGGTTAGTCAAGCTCTCTTCTCCTGAACTTTCAAACCCTGAGGCACTTTATGGTAATGCAACCTCACCGCCCACCCCCCCCCCAGCTCCTTAGTGACATTCCCTCCTGCTTATAAACAGAAAATATCTTCTTTTTGGAAGCCATGAAATTCTGCTCCAGGTTCCACCCTTGGAAGAGACAAGGCTCAGAACCTCTGGGCTCATTCCCAGCCCAGCCCTCCTCTCAAGACCCAGGCAGGAGCTCAGGGCCACATCCGGGGATGTTGTCTCAGTGCAGAGATAAGAGGTGGTCTTGAGAACCCTTCAAGTTTGAGACAAATGATGAACCACATAAAAGTGAAACCAGAGCCACAGGGAGCAGTGCCTCCAGAGCTGGTCTCTGGCCAGTCTCTGCAACCTCGGGTTTTCTGTGTGTCCTACCTCTTCTCCTCCATCTCCTGCCTGCCCTGCCTTCCTCACGGCCTCCCCTTCGTGGCTCCCTCCCCTCCACCCTCCTCTTCATAGAGTCTCTTGCTCTTCATTTCTTCCGTTTCCTTTTCCAACGACCCAAACATCCTCCCCTCTCCTCTCCATACCCTTCTTCGGCTGAGGAATGCCATTTAGCTGCAGAAATGGGCCCAAAAGATGCCTTCGGCTGTGCTCGGAGAAGATGGACGACCCATGAGGTGAATTACATCCACTTGACGAATCTGGTAACCGTTTATTTGGAGGGAAAAAAAACACATTATTTTTTTACTTACATATATTCTAATTCTTCTCTGCAGTTTCCCATTGAGTAGGAATGAATTTATCTTCATTTGACAATTTTATGACCCACATCAGCCAGCTCTGTCCATTTATCTGATTTAAAATGCAACCAAAGGACTGGACTCCTTTCACAGAAATCCAAGCGTGGCCAGCGGTGCTTGCCATCAACACAGATTTTTCATAACATGTGAGTTTCCCAGCGTGGCTATCAGGGCCTGCTGGTTAAACTTACCTCTTGAATGACCATTACTCAGCAATAGCAAATGATTCAGTAATGAAAACAAGTGTCTGATTTTTTTTCTTTTTAAAGATTTATTAAAGCACCTTAGAGGCTGTTTTTATAAAGCCCAGCCCTTAGAGTGGCTGACCTTAAAAATGTGTTTATCTAAGCTATATTCCCCCAAAACGTTGACCAACATGATAAATAATTTATTTAATGTTTCCTTAAATATTATTTTGTTTGGTTTAAAACCAAAGTAGAAACTTCTTCTCCCCACCAGGAACACTGTCTCATTTTTTTGTATACAATGGAAACGTTTGGGGACAAATAAAAGAAATAAAATATTTTTCACAAAATTTGGCTTCCCAAGTGAATGCTAGTTAATCTAGGGGTTGCAGAATAAATGTTGTGACATTAGGGTAAATTAGAAGCTGGGAACTTGGGCGATGGTTATGGGTGTATTTCGAGCATTTCCTTATGGGTAAGAAAACAAATATCCCCAAATAAACACAACAAGTAGGGCACAAAGGGATAATCAATAGAAAAATGGCCCCCACCCAAGCCACACAGGGGATGTGTTCACATGAACAAGAATTCTTCTCCGGAGCTTTTGGTGAATCTAGAGCTCGGCCATATTGTAACGGTCTTTGAGGAGAACTTGCAAAATGTTCCCACTCCCCCTGAGAACTGTCCCTCAATCCACAGAACCAGTAATCCCAGAATTCCTACCCCAGGCTAGAGAAGCAGGCCAGGAACAGGCTGGACACTCAGATCCTACTCTCTGGGACTCTGTCATTGGTCACATCACACAGGGGCTTGACCCGGGCTGAGCGTAATCTTTGGGGCTTTTTTTTTTTTTTTTTTTTTTTTAAACAGGAGGAGGACGCCTGGGTGGCTCAGTGGGTTAAAGCCTCTGCCTTCGGCTCAGGTCATGTTCTCAGGGTCCTGGGATCGAGTCCCGTGTCAGGCTCTCTACTCAGCGGGGAGCCGGCTTCCTCCTCTCTCTCTGCCTCTCTGCCTACTTGGGATCTCTCTCTGTCAAATAAATAAATAAAATCTTAAAAAACAAAACAAAACAGGAGGAGAAGGGGCCTCCCTCCTTGAATCACAAAACCGGAAGTGAAGAAGAGGGAAGGAGGCCCCTGGAGCAGCAGAGCGAGGTGGAGGGAACAGCAATTTTCTCATGAGGCTGCGTAAGCTCCCAGAGCCCGCCAGGCCTGTCCATAAATTCCCCTCTCACTTGCTGAGGCTGGCTGGAATCAGGGTTGCCATGTCACTTCTAATAACCAGGAGTCCTGATTAATCCAGTGAGTCAAGGATGAGACACAAGTAGCCTGGGGCTGGTGGGGGGGTGGGCAGGGCGGGGATGTTTATCTGTTTGTTTGTTTATTTCACCTTAGTTTTTTCTTAGTAACTTAGATGTATGCCTATCTTAAATCCTAGCATATAATTCCATTCGTCGTGTGTGTGTGTGTGTGTGTGTGTGTGTGTGTGTGTGTGTGTGTGTGTGTGTTAGAAAGTTCCCTGTAGGAATGGGATGGCAGGATGCCTGGTCAGATTCTCATAGGCGAGACCGTGATGAACACATCCTAAACAAGTGAGTCCCTAAAACCGTTCTTGCTGATTTCAGACCATATCTAAGGATTAACATTAAACATGGGCGTGTTGCTCAGTGGCCTAGGAGTTCTTATACTTTAAATATAATTATGAAACAAGTCTGCAAGGGCTTATTTTGGGTCCAGGTAGAGACTTCCTTGGCACCTTGAAGCGGTCACCCTTTGAATGATGGCTAGATGCCCTGTATTGGGTTCAGTGCTTACCCGCACAGTCTTCTGATACCGCCCCAACCCCAGCCCTGTCTGGCAGCCACCCCATAGGGTGCTGTCCCATTTCACAGATAAAGACAAGACACTCAGAATGGTTCAGACATTTGTTCAAGGTCACACAGTTAATGAGTCGTAAGAGGCTGGATGAGACTCCAGGTCTAAGGAATCCCATCCCCCCTAAACCCTGGCCGCTGGGCTAAGAAAGTCAAAAGCAGAAGGGTGACCACAGAGTGGCCCAGCTCTACCCCACGAGATTCAGGAGGGGCTGTTGGGAAGAGTCTCCAGAGAGCAACGGACGCTGAACAGCAGATGAGATTTTCCCTGGCTGCTCTGCTGGGTCTGCCTATGTACTTTCGGGACACATCTTTTTATCCCACAAAGCCTTGGTTTCCATTCCTGTGTAGCAGGCTGATAATACTGTAGTATGGGGTCTCCAGATTCAATCCCCCCATCTGCAGGGGCAAATGCCGCTCTTTGCACGGAGAGGGGGAGTCCATTCCCCTCTCCTCCAATACAGGCAGGTCTCAGCACTTGTTGGGGCCAATACGATTGGACGGAAGTGACGTCCTGGGACTTCGGACCCCAGGCATGAAGCTTCTGCTGCTCTTCTCTTCCCGCCTTGTGAGGAAGTTGAGGCTAGACCAGCACACATTTAGGGGCCCTGGAGGGGTAGGATAAGCAGCCATCTCAAAAGTTCACGCCTTGACCAATCTCCCAGTGAAACGCAGCCTCATGAAAAACTCTCAGCAAGACCAGAAGAAAAATCAGCCCAGCCGAACCCCAGCCAAGGCACACAACTGAGAGAAATAATGAATATTGTCATCTTATGCCATTACACTGTAGGCTGATTAGTTACACAGCGATAGATGACATGCTTCCTACACTGGGCGATTGGAGGTTCAAGTGGGTGCGTGTATTTGAAAGCAAGAACGCCTAGAACAGTGGCTGGCATTCATGCGTTGAACACGTTGATTGGGCGAGTGCTTTGGGCCAACACCCTTCCAGGCGGTTGGAATACGGAGGAGACCAAGACAAAGTCCTGCCCTCTTGGAGCTTCTGTTGTGGGAGAAGGGGCGGTGAATGGCACGAATAAATGATCAGATGTCAAGTACTGATCGCTGCTGTCAAGAGCTGCCCGTCACGTTCCTGGTATGTCCGGGATTCCGGCAGCTCCCACCCATTCCTGCGGTGTATTCGAATTATCTATGTTCATCTGCCTGTCCTCACCGATGGCAAGCTCTGGGGCAGGGTTGGCGGAGGTGGGGGGGCGCGGTTAGACAGTGGCATTTCTCATTTGGATTCCCTGTGGTTTGGGCAGTGGTGGACACCTAGTAGGTGCTCAGGGAACATTCTTTGAAACTGACTATCAATTCACATCCTGACCACCCTCTACCCAACACCATGTTAGAGGCACCGGGCTAAGAACCAGCCCCCAAACATAGCAGCTCCCCTCTGCAGAACACAGTCCAGCTTCCCGCTGCATGCATAAGCCAGTGGGTGACACATCTTCCACGTGACCCCCAGCTCCGCCTGGGGAAGGCCTGCTTCACTTAGGACCCCCCGTTGCTGGGAACAGCCACCCCTGCCTCGCACAGACTTGGGTTGACACTTGCATGAGCATTCCCAGAAGGGAAACACATACCTACACGTCCCCTGAACCGAACCCCTCCAGAACCTGGGAAGGGACAGAGAGGGCCCACACTCTGTCTCCTGCGGCCGGCAGCAAGTTCCAGAGAGGACTCGGCAGGAAGGAAGGAGGGTGGAGCGGAGGCTCATCTCCCCCTGGAAGCAGCGCTGCCGTCTGCCTCATCAAAAACACCAAGCTCGGTCTCGGAGAAAGCCCCTGGGGGGTGTGCAGCGCCGGGCCGGTGGGCCGTGCTTCCCCCTTGGCCCTTCCCACCACCCTCCTCCTTAGCCTCATAGGACCTGGTAGCAGGAGGGCGGCTTGTCCTCTGAGCGGCCCCATGTTCCAGAAAAGGGGCCTTCCTGTTGGCCACTCTGGGAGAGAAAGCCCATCGCGGGGCCTTCCCAAAGGATCCCTCCTCTCCCTCTCTCTCTCTCTCTCTCTCTGTCTCTCTCTCTGTCTCTCTCCCCGCCTCTCCTCCAGCTGCTCCTGGTTCAAGCCGCTGCCTGCCCCGGCTAATAATGCCTTGTCACGCAGCGACAGAATTATGGTCTCACACTGGCTTCACATGTCACAAATAATTGCGCTCCTTGCTCATCGTATTGAAGTTGTCAGGACTCTCTTACGCCTATAATTTGTGTGAGTTGATCATACTTTGGTAAATCAGCGGGTCACGACCTGTGCCCTTTAGCCCCAGTGGCTGGCTGAGAACGACCTACAAATCTCGTGACAGGGACAGCAGAGAGGGTATGAACTGTTCAATTGCTCGTGTCCATCAGCTGCCTCGGGGAGCGGCTCTTGGCTTTGGCCGCGGCTTTAAACGGACCAGCGTGCACCCCACGACATCCCGTCTTCATTTCTTCACATCTGTTTTTCCCCCTTACATTTTTTTTTTTAAAGCATTTTTGGGTACTTTTTTTTTTCTTTACCACAAGACATTTTGGTGCCAAACCCAAGTGTCTTTCTTCCATGTGTTTTAAATAAAAAAACCCTCCAGCATTGGCGATAAAGTCAGTAGACCTCACTCCGTGTCCAGCCCGACCGAACGGTGTTTCCCTCTTGTTCTAGCAACGGTTAAATCCCTCTGGCAGCTTTATGAGCTCCGTCGCTAACACTTCATTGGGCAGCACCTTCACAAATGGTGCTCCCGAGCCTTTGTTTTCATTAAGGTACAACATGTACCATCAAGTTGCATTTGATTCACTGCTTTTATATTTTTATACACGGTATCACTGACCCAGGCCTTCTGTAGCTAATACTGAGAAGAGAGCAATAAAGTTCAAACCGCTTTTACTACCCAATATCTTCAATAATTGACTTCTAAAAAAAAAATCAGCGAAAAAGAAGTAAGAAGACCAGGTTCTGGGCAGACTAGTGCTCTGCAGATACACTGGAATGGGGTCAAGAATAAAGTGGTTTTATGGGGCTGTGCCTCCAGGGAAGCTCTTGTAGGTGGGTGAGGTGCTTGGAGAGCTGCTAACTCTCCTTCGGGTTAAGAAAGAGGAGAAGATGGTGGGATGCGTATATGGATAGCCACTCCGGTTGCTTCCCATTCTTTGGCAAAGCTACTCCACCAGGTGGAGAAGCACGGTTCTCTGGCAATTCTGAAGGCGGATGTCGACACCCGGCGTCCTAGCCTTAGCTGCCAGGGTGTGAGGACCATGCCGTCTGCTGGTGCAATGGCAGGTGTAGGGCCATGGGTAAGATGGAAACCAAATGGGCCAAGCTCTAACTCCACACTGTATAAGGTATATGCATTTTATTTCCAAAGACCTCAGCTGAAGGGCCACGGAACCAAGGATAATGAGCAGCACACATAAACAATACCGAGTTGCTATGGGGAACGTGAAGCCAAGTTGTTGTACTGTTTTGGTCTTCCTTTATCCCTCCCTCACTTGTCTGGTTCAAAGGCACAGACCAGTGATGATTCTCAGCACTAAGAGACATTTCACTTAAAAAAAATTATGTGTGTGTGTGTGTGTGTGTGTGTGTGTATTACTTATTCATTTATTTGGGGAGGGAGAGAATAGGGGGAGGGGCAGAAGGAGAGGGAGAGACAATCTCAAGCAGACTCCCCACTGAGCACAGAGCCTGATGAGGGGGCTCGATATTATACCCCTGAGATCATGACCTGAGCCAAAACCAAGAGTCAGACACTCAACCAACTGAGCCACCCAGGCACCCCAAGACATTAACTTTTGATTCAATTTAAAGACTACTAGTCATCAGTTTGGGGGAGAGAGTGGGGTAAGAACGGGGGTGGAGGAAGGAAATGTCATATCCAGGTCACAAATGTAAATGTACAAAACCCCACTTACAAAGCAAGTTCAGTGCAAACGTGAGTGGTTGTGGGCTCTACGTATACCTGTTAGCTTTTTTTGCTGAAAGAATTTAGTAGAAAGGCAAGCAGGGTTTCAAATCATCGCACCATCTCTGACTAACCTGGCAACACTGGCAAGTGACCTTGACTCTCTGGGCCTCAGTACCCTCATCTGTACAGTACTTGGCATAGAGTAGGTGCTTCGAATATCTTAATTTTGTCTCAGTCTAGATTCTCATTTGTGAATAAAGTAGCCTAGTGGCTAACTTAAACAGGAATAAAATTTATAAGGAAGACATCAGATGGCTCACAGAATCTACAGGAAGACTGGAGAGCTAAGATGGAAAATGACTCAGAACCATCAGAAAATCTCTCAGAAGCTGGAGAGCAAAGAACATGGCTGAGGTCATGCCTTGGGAATTGTCTGGTTACGTGGCTACCCTTGGCACTACCACCACTGGCCATTTTGTGTCACCACTCTACTCCAGACCACAAGGCTCTGCTCTGCCCCTTCCAGATTCAAAGCCCCTGGCAGCATCTTTGAGTGGCCAACCCCAGGTCACATGGCCATGGCTATGCTGCTGAGGGTCAGGAATATACTTAGAAACCTTGGAAGATGCTCACTATGGCTCAGGAAAATTCTTAACCAAGTGTTCTTTTCGTTCTCATTTGCTGTGTGGAGCTTGGGGAGAGGGAGTCAGCTTCCAGGTTTTACTCACAACTTTGATATCATGCAATTCTTGGCTTCCTCCACAAAGAGAAAAGGGAAACCTGCATTCAAGCAGGCTATTTGGCTTGTCCAAAAGCCATGGAGAGTGAAAGTGACAATGTTTGGAAGGAACGCACTCACAGCTCTCTGATTCCTGTTGTGTCCATACTGTTGCTCTTGGAGTGGCCATGAAAAAACCCCAGAGGGAAGAGTGGAACCACGGCTTCCTCCTGGAACAGTGAACACTAGCAACCAAGTGCAAAGTCATTTTCAACTTCCGAATCTGCCGCTGGTGAGACAGACAGAGGCTTACAGAAGTGCCTCAGCTAGAGAAACAAAATGGTGCCATGGCCAAGTCTATGGATAGGAAGAGGATGAAAAACCTATCTGGAAGATACAGTTATACACTCCACTATGGAGTGGTTATGTTCTAGGAAGTAGGCTAAGTGCTTTTGTAGCTTATTTGACTTAACTGTCAAAATAAATTAGTGAGGTATTTATTATTATCCTTATTTTACAAATCTGGAAATCAAGACTCAGAAGTAAACAGCATGTGGAATAACATGGATGTGGCACAAAACCTGGGCTTCAGAGCTCTGTCTTCAAAGCAGAACATGGCCCCAGATGTCTCTGGGTAGTGGCGGCATATAAAAAGGACACTGGAATCTCAGGGCACAATATCATGGGTACTTAAGAAATTCCTGATGATCTCATAATCTCAAATCCAGCATTGTTTGGGCTGAGCGATCAAGAGACAAAAAGCCAAGGAATATTTCATGATCTGGAAACTTTCAGTCCCTTTAATATGAAAATGCTCGACATCAAGTATTAAAGATATAAGGATTCAGAGGTTGCAGGCGGCCAAGGGAGATTAAGAGTTTCTTTTCCCAAATGAAGTGCATAGTGTATCCATGACAGGGCACGGAGAGTTCTCGTCCCCTCCCCCACGCTCTCCACTTAATAGAGAAAATGCTAAAAACTTTGAAGAAATCTATTCTTTGTTCTTTAAGTTCCATGATTAATTAGGTATAAGCCATGTTTCAAAACGTTCCATCATTTATTTGTAATCTTCCCCAGAGCATGTGTGCTAACTTGGCTCAGAACACATAGATCACACTGCAAATACTACTCACAGGCTGCAACTTTTTGTTTCCTTCCTTTCCCTCTCTGCTTTCCCCTCTAACACTGGGGTGGAAGAACAAAGCTGGATTTCAATGTGAGAGCGCGTCCGGCTCTGTGTGGCTCTCCCTGGCCTGTCAGGAACCTCCAGGAGGGGGATTGCAACTTGAAATGGCCGGGTTGGTCGGGGGGAAGCCTGGAACCCACACATGGATGGAAATTTCAGGATTGCTCCAGCCACTGGCCGAGCAAAGATGGGCATTTGCTTCAAGACCATCTCCACCTTCATCCAAGTAGCTCCCGAGTTTAAATAAGGGAGGATCGTAGCCCCTCGAGAGGCATGTGGCATCCGACTGGGAGGGCCCAACTCAGCCCTTGGAGCTAGCTGCCTTTCTCTCATCTGTGAAATGGGAATAATAAGGACCTCTGAGGGGCATGTGGTCAGTCCTGGGACTGAATATGACTTAGTGTAGCACTTCATTTGGAGCCTGCTGTCTTTGAATGTTCACTATTATTTTATTACTGTAAATTTGGCTCAACTCTCCACCCCAAACACACACACACGCACGCACACGCACACGCACATGCACACGCGGGGGGGCACATGCTCATTCCAAGGCTGTTTCCTCTTGCCTCCCATCAGGATCCTCGCCGGCTACTGAGACAGCCCCTCACTTCGGATTACCTTTCTTCCCATATTTTTGCTTCCCTTCACCCTTATCACAGAGAATACTCCTCTTCCAAAACTCAGATCAAATGCCATCACCTCCTCCTAGAAGTCTTCACTGGCCGTCCCAAGAGGGACCAGTTATTTGCCTGTGCTCACCATCCTCACTTTGGAGGCTGTTGAACTAGGGAGACAGCATGGTCACCTTTATGGGTGGGGTGTGGCCAAGGCTGAGGCTTGGTCCAGGTAGACTTCATCTGCCTAGAGTTGAAAAGTATATTGGGTTGACTCCCTACGTGCGTTAGTTTCCCAGGGCTGCCATACCAAAGTAGCACAAACGGAGCGGCTTACACA
The DNA here is from genome assembly GCA_002007465.1 of Ailurus styani. NCBI lineage: Eukaryota > Metazoa > Chordata > Mammalia > Carnivora > Ailuridae > Ailurus > Ailurus styani. The sequence goes on from LNAC01000001.1 coordinate 16,374,376, forward strand.
GCACAAGTTTATTCCCTCACAGTCCTGGAGGCTAGAAGTCCAAGATCAAGGTGTCAGCAGGGTTGGCTCCATCAGGGCTCTGAGAAAATCTGTTTCAGGCTTTGCCAGGCTTCTGGTACTTTGCTGGATCTTTGGCATTCCTTGCTTTGTGGAGTATCACCCTGATCTCTGCCTTGATCCTCATATGGCCTTCTCCCTGTGTGTGTGTGTCTCTCTGGGTCCCAATTCGCTCTTTTTCTAAGGGCACATCATTGGTTTACAGTCCACCCAAATGACTTCATCTTAACTAGACAGTCTCTAAAGACCCTCTTTCCAAGGAAGTTCTCATGCACAAGTACTAGGGGTTAGCACCTCTACATCTTTTTTAGGTAGACAAAATTCAACCCAAAACATGTAACCCAACCTATTCGGCATGGGTGAGTAACAACTCTGAGGCTGTGTTTGGAGTCAGGCGATAAGCCAGAGCCCCGTGAGTTTATTCTGCTCCTAATTATAGCCAAGGCAGAGCACTGAGGATTCTGGGAGGGTCTTACCACAGTGACACCTGAGCCTGTATTTACCATCAGACTCAACCGGGTGGTTCTCAAGCCTGCCTACCGCAATAGGATGACCTGGGAATCCTAAAGACAAGATGAATAAAACAAAACAAAAAACAACAATTCTGGGGGTGGGGAAAGACAGAGTCAGTCTGTCTTCAAGCATCATTTTTTTAAAGTGGAGCCCAGGCTGAGAACCTCTGTACTAGACTAAACATACAAGGAACCCATGTGGTTTTCCCTGGTCTAGGCTGAGAGGCATTTCTTGTTTGGGGGCTTATTACAGTGTACTCAGGATGTTTAAATGACTCTTAAAAACTTAAACTGACCTCTTACGTAGGGTTTTATAAAGAATACAGAATGTTAAAATTCTCCAGATGGTTGAGATTAAGGGGAAATAGACTCTTCTCTGAAAGATGCAGCCATTGCCTTATTGTTGGACTACTTTGGGGGTAGTACCAATTCTCACCCAAATGGAGAGGTATAGGCTGTTTGTAGTCTTACGTAGTAAATACTTGGAGATCCAAGAGGGAAAGATTTTACAAGTGAAGACCCCATTGTTGGCTATTCCTAGGGTGGTCAGAATGACAGTGCCGGCGAGTCCTCCATCCAGCTGCTGGCTCACCACGGACATGATATTATCTGTGCTAGTTGTTTTCACTGGAAAAAACAAGCTGGTACATGAGAGTGTGCAAATACCTGGAGAAAAATGAACCGTTTGCAGGCCAGACTTTAGGTAGAAAAGACAACAGGAGCCCTGGCTATGATAATAATAATAACAATAGCTAATGCTTATGTGAGTTTATTTGTATCTGATGGTTATGGTACTAATGCCTCTATTACTACTAATTTTTATGCCAATTTTCTAACTGCCAAAATTCCATTTTGAATATTCGGCTACTTGAATGCCTACATTCTTCCCCGTGTCTTAGAAATATGAACACAAGGAAGGTTCTTTGGAAATTAAAGGCATCTTTATTTGGGACGTTTTTTGTTCAAGAGCCTAGAAGGACAAAAGAGGCCTAAATTGGTGTTTCAGTCTTTGGTGAACCGAGGGTCAGATGCCTGAGGACAAGTTCTGAGAAACAGCAAAAGAACAGGCATGTGGGCCTATAAAAGGACTGGAAATTATTCCTTCTGATCAAATTCCATCTTCTCGTTTCCGAGGGAATCGGGGGAGGAGGAGGAGAGGAAGATAGGATAGTGGGTTAGGACTGACCGTGTGGTTAACTGCAGAGGCCAGAATCCCCAGAATTCCCAGAGATTCCCACAGCTCTACCGTCTTCCCTACAGCAACGATACAATCACAGTAACCCGAATGATAACTCATTAATTTTCACAAGTTTGCCCTCAGGTCGATTACACTGGTCATCGCAGATCAGGTCCAGCAGAAAGTGGAGGCAGGTACGAACTTGGCCTGAGTCACGTGCGCCATGGTCAGGTTAGGGACGGAGGAGCCCTCTTCTGCCAAGAAGTTGATCTCCAATATTTATTTGGGTGCAAACCAAAGTAGAATAATGGGGAAGGAGGTCCTTCACGTAAAAGAAACTCAAAAGCTTTACAGACTGAGTTAGGTGTAATCCTTATGGGATCCCTAACAGCTCATAAATAACTTTTAATGAGATTTCCAGCAAGTCAAATAGCACGTGGGGGAAAAAGTATTCTTTTTTATTTTTGTTATTTTGTTTTCAATAAAGCACATACTTCATATCGTTGTTTTCCCAACCCATAACCGAAAGAAGGGAAACCATTTCAATAAGAAGAGATTAGTACTGAAAATATTTAATTAACTGATAGGGACAGGAAACGCTTGAATATGTCATTGAAAATTCTTGACATTGACCACTAATCTATGGAAACTTATAGAGCTGAGTCTAAAGCATGTTCCGGAGTTAAGCAGAGAAATAAATCAAGGTTTGCAAATGTCATTTAAGTTTTCACCTGTCCCACGATTCAAAATTATTGGCTTCCCAATGAAAAGCATATGTTGTGTCCCTTGCCGGGGGAGTAGTAATGAAGTGAGGCAGACACTCTCCAGCTCTCCCTCCCATCGTGCCCCTCTTGATTTCCCATCGAGTGAAAATAATTACTGTATCCTTGAGGGAGCGCTTCCCTGGCTTCCCTGAGCCTGGTCTCCCGATAAGCATCGCCATGCTGGCTCCTCAAGCCCAGCCCCTCTTCCTTGAGGGACCGCAGCTTGATTTATGAGAAAATAGTTGGCAAATTGCAATGTCCATCTTGATGGATGACATCATTTGGACCATTTTGCTGATCGTGTATGACTACCTTTTTTTGTTTGGCCTGGTCGCAATTGATCTGCAGCTCCAACAGCTGAAGAAGGGGGAAGAAATAGCGATGGCCTTTTCTTGGGGAGGTCACCAAGCAAAAAGGGCTCTGGCCTTTTGTTCCCTTGAAACCCACAAGTGGTGTTCAGATCCTTGACAAAGAGCGCTCGTGGATGGTATCTTTGACGATCCAAAGACTCCGAGGAAGGCAAGACAGGAAGAGTTCCCCTCATTTGGAAGACGAAGAAAGTGAGATTCAGAGAGATGGAGTGCTTTGCCCAAGGTCACACAGTTAGACAAAGTCAGGGGTTCAAATCTTGGTATTTTGGCTGCAGAGCACGGGCTCATTTCTTTTTCTTTCTTTTTCTTTTTCTTTTTTTTAAAGATTTTATTTATTTGACAGAGAGAGAGAGATCACAAGTAGGCTGAGAAGCAGGCAGAGAGAGGAGGAGGCAGGCTCCCTGCTGAGCATGGAGCCCGATGTGGGGCTCGATCCCAGGACCCTGAGATCATGACCTGAGCTGAAAGCAGAGGCTTTAACCCACTGAACCACCCAGGTGCCTCATTTCTTTTTCTGTTGCTTCTAGGTGGGGGGGGGGNGGCAGGCTCCCTGCTGAGCATGGAGCCCGATGTGGGGCTCGATCCCAGGACCCTGAGATCATGACCTGAGCTGAAAGCAGAGGCTTTAACCCACTGAACCACCCAGGTGCCTCATTTCTTTTTCTGTTGCTTCTAGGTGGGGGGGGGGGATGTACATCTAATGACAAGATAGAAATTCCTCTGCGTTAAGCGCTTCCATCCCACCTTCCCTGCATGGTTACTGCCGTAGCTCCCGACTCATCTCCAGACCGCTGAGACCTCCCTCGGGTCTCTCCTCCTCGCTCTCACCAGCCTTACAGTCGTGTCACTGCGCTGTTTAGCCGTGTCACGTGGCTCCCCACGCCCCACCACTTGCCTCTCAAAACTTTCTGGTTTAGCTCCTCTACCAGCAAAGGTACAGAGCTGTGGGATGGAGTCCAAATTTCTCTGAAATATCAAGCTTTATCTTAGACTTTAATAGGGATTTTTTATTCTGCTCAATATATTCTCAGGTGTTTTTTTTTTTTCACTTAGTGAAATGATAATATTTCTCACGGTAGCAGTCAATCCTCAGGCACCCATCACGTCTGGGCATGTCTGTCTCCCGACCCCAGACTAAGCACTGTCGCCCGTCATCTTTATTGTCACACAGCAACGTCCAGTCTTGGCACAGACGAGGCCATAGGTAAATATCTATAAAATGAATGACAGGTAGTAACATATCCCCACTAGGAAATTTGTTTTTAGAAGCTAGCCTAATTGCTTATATTGTACAGTTTCTAACAGCTTCCACACATTAAAAAAAAAAACAAAACTCCAGTGAGCATCTTGTATGTTTGCCGGGGGTATGACCTCATTTGATCTTTGTATTCATGTCACACAGCATGCACGCCCACTTCAATTTACCTCAGCCCCTTGCCATAACTTAGAGGTCAAGTCCAGGTGCTGGACTTGGGCTTCCTGGGCTTCCTATAGCCTCCCCCTCCCCCAGCTGTGTGACCTCAGCTTCCTCATCTGTAGAAGGGGGTGATAATGGTACTCCTGAGAGGCAGCATCCTGAGGTGGTGACCGTCATGGGCTCTAGGAATAATAGCCTAGGTCAGAGATCAGCAAACTCCAACCCATGAGCCAACTCCAGTCCACTGTCTCATTTTGTGTGGCCAAGAGTGGTTTTTATAATGTTAAATCATCAAAAAAATCAAAAGAAAAATAATATATTGTGACACCTGAAAATTAAATAAAATTCAAATATAAATATCAACAAATAAAGTTTTCTTGGGACACAGCCTTGCTCATATGTTTATATATTGTCTGTCACCGTTTTTGTACAACACCGGCACTGTTGAGTAGCTGTGGCAGAGACCAGTTGGCCCATCAACCCCCAATACTGATTATCTGATCCTCTACAGAAGTGTGCTGACCCCCGACCTAGGTTCAAATCCCAACTCTGCCCATTACAAGCTCTGTGTGATCAGTTTCCTCTACTGGAACATGGAGATCATTTTTAAAAAGTGAAGATAGTACTCATCTCTGCTTCACAGGCTTTAGGAGATTAATCAAACATGTGATGAGGACCCAGTAAATGTTAGCTAATATGACCAAGCTACCTTCCCAGAGGGCTAGAATTTGCCAAGTAGCAGAACAGGGTGAGCAGGGGCCGCTAGTGCCAACTGTGTGTAGAGTTCCAACGCGTCGGAATCAGAGAGGCAGAGGTGAGGTATAAACCCAACAGTGGAAGATAGAAACCAAGGGCCAAGGAGTAGCTGGCCAGGAAAGCCCCAGTGATCACCCTTCCACACTGCCTGCACATGACCAAGGGCCACAAAGTCAAGAGTTCCAAGTTGAATTGAGATGGGACCAACTCAGAAGCCAGTGAGGAACAAGCAAGGGATGGAAGTAGAGGGCTCTGGAAGATTCCTCAGGTCTTAGACAGCACTCCACTCAAGGGCTGACTTCAAGGGATGGGCATGCCATGCCATTCCCGTCTACCAGTGAGGAGACTGAAGCTCCAAGTGGAGCTTGGAGTGAGCTCTTGGAGCTCTTGGACCCCTCCAAGGACTCACTCAAGAGAGTATACGTTGGAAATGACAAAATTCAAAATACCTATACCCAGACCAGGGCTTCTCCCTCTGTTCCACCCTGCCAACTTTCCTACTAAATGTCTCAGTTTCAATCCTTTGGAGGCCCGTATGAACACCATCGATTCTAAGGGAAAAAAGCATGTCTCCGTTGTTGGGTTGTTTTGTCTTTCCCAAGAACAGAGAGTCATATTTATTTTTCCTAAACCATGAAGCATGAATTAAATGCGTTTTCTCCCTCCCTGCAGTTAGATTCCTTGTTGCCGGATGCAGCAGGCGCAGACTCAGCTGGCTCAGCTACGCAGCCCGGCCTCTGATGGGAGCTTTCACCGACAGGCACGTCTCTCTCACACAGTTCAATGACAACCCTGCGAATGGCACACTGTTTATGATTTTAGAGCAACAAGGATCCAAGACGCATTGAAGGAAGTTGGGGGAAAAGCAACAAGTAATTCAGGGATCTAGGCCAAACGTAAACCTATGGATTTCAATAGACACTTGATAAAAACGTCTTTATGATGTCTACATGTCTTTGAAAGAAGGCTCCAGGTCCACAGCTCCTCTTATTTATTATTCCTAACAGATGTGACTGCTGAAAAAGCCTGCATTCAGAAAGGCACCCTCCAAGAGCAGGGCGAAGACAACTGTGCTTCAGAACCGAGACACGCTGAATGTTTTGCTGCTCAGTCAAAAGTGGGGGTTCTTGTTTATTTGACGATTTTTCTTCCTTGGACATTGTATTTAAACAAGTGTCTCCTTTTGGTCCAGTGTTTCTTCAAATTTATTTATAGAAGAACTTTTCCTTCTCCCTTCTAATCTGTTTTTCATATTTTGGTGAAAGGGATAATATATAAAATTTTACAAGGGTTTAGCTTTCTTTATATTTCCTAAATGCAGGCATCTGGTGTTCTCATTAAGCAAGTGATGTCCACTCATAGGCTTGCTCCATCTTTAATTCATGCTAAAGAGCGGTGAAGAAATTTGAAGAATACACTGTCTTCCAATGTCTTTTGAAAAGTTTCTTTTATTTATTTATTTTTTTTAAAGATTTTATTTATTTATTTCACAGAGGGAGAGAGATCACAAGTAGGCAGAGAGGCAGGCAGAGAAAGAGGGGGGGAAGCAGGCTCCCCGCTGAGCAGGGAGCCCGATGCGGGCCTCGATCCCAGGACCCTGAGATCATGACCTGAGCCGAAAGCAGAGGCTTTAACCCACTGAGCCACCCAGGCACCCTGAAAAGTTTCTTTTAAAAGAAAATCTACCCAGTGTTCTTCGGTTAGTTTCATTCTGCTTGTATATTTCATTTTCAAGGTTTCCCCTTTAAATCTCTTTTCCCAAATGGCAAAATACATAGCATTATTATTTTCTGAGTTCTGCCAGAAGCATGCTTTTTTATGCTGGAAGTTTCTCACTAGGATGCATCTACATTTTAGGCTTTCAGGCTGAGGGAAGTGGGAGAGCTAGCAAGCAGAATGCACACAGTTTCTCATTACGCATTACAATGACCCTCGAAACACTATACTCCTGCCGAGAGCGTCTCAGATTTGGTAAGACTTTAAAAAGCTTGAATTAGAGTTTATAATCTCCTAAAAGTGATATAAACCCGAAGGTTCGCTCAGTTCCTGTGATGTCATCAATACATTTAATTATGTGAGAGAAATGTTTGGGTAGGATCACGGGAAACATACACGCGCGCACACACACACACACACACACACACACACAAGCACACACACACATGCAAAATGCAATAGTTCAACAGTGGGCCAATGGATTAATGCCAGGTTCAGCATCTTCACCTAAACAAGCCTTGTCTATAAATCCTTTATAATGAGTTTATGATTATTGTTAGTAATAACCATAATGGTTTAAAATAAAATTATAGTTTGGGCAAAAAATATTGTTGTTTCTCATTTGATTCAGGTCAAGACGGTCCCCTTGAACAAGGCTTGGGGTAGTTTGCATTTTTCTAACACACTGGCACAACAGATTTCTCCTTAAAAGTTCTCTGCACGTTACAATCACTTATATATAGAAATCCATTTAAATTGACAAGCTAATGAATGGCCTGCCCAGGTAATATGGATGACTGTGGTAAACATATTGGGTGCAATGTATTTTAATGATGTCTAAACAGTCAGATGTTAGTACACCTAGCTGGGAAAGGTCTGTTGAAATTGAACCTGCTTGTTTTCTTCAAGTTTATTCCCAGTAATTTATGAGTTCGATTGTGGCCTGCAAGTTTGCATTTCCTCTGGTTTGCCCTCCTTTGGAGTTGAGTTGGAGCTCTGCTCCATTAGGCTGGCAAATGAGTTGCCTTAAATTTAAGTAGTTCCTGGAAGTAGTATTCCTTAATAATAGCTAGGCCACAAAATCAGAGTGAATCACTCTTTCCTCTGAAATGTCACATGGCCCTGGTTATTCTGGTTGGAAACAGTCTAGGAAAGGACATGGTTTCGTTGATCAGCTAACAATTATGTGATGCAACAACAAACACACAGCACCGTTTATGTTGTATTTTAGCCCAAGTGCATAATCGAGTCCATCAAGTCTTTAGATATAATGCCTAGCTTACAAGAAATAGAAGAGGTAGAGGAACAACCTGAACGACACCACAAGGAAGCAACCGGACAAATCTAGAGAGAGGAACATTCTGCAGGACCTCTGGCCTGACCCCTCCAGGAAGTCAGTGACATAGAAAAGAGATCCGAAGTCATAGCAACTAAATACAATATGCAGGACTCTAAACATATAGGGATTTGGACCGGCACCTGTAATGACACTTCGGCTTCAGTTAGGGGAACTTAAATATGGTCTGGCTCTTAGGAGAGAGTTCAATTGACTAAAATGAAGGGGCACCTGCGTGGCTTAGGCAGTTAAGTGTCTGCCTTCAGCTCAAGTCTTGATCCCGGGGTCCTGGGGATCGAGCCCCGCATCAGGCTCCCTGCTCAGTGAGGAGCCTGCTTCTCTCTCTCCCTCTACCCCCCTGCTTGTGTGCTCTCTCTCTTTCAAATAAATGAAATCTTTGAAAAAATTTATTAAAATGGAAAGATAGAGTTGACCAAAAAAGTAGACTACAAAAAAGGATATACAGTATGAGATCATGCTGGTTAAAACAAAACAAAACAAGTGTGTGTGTGTGTGTGTGTGTGTGTGTGTGTGTGTGTGTGTGTGTGCGTAAAGATCTGGAAGGATATGCACACATACACTAAATTACATTGGTGACCTTGGGGGTGTGTGTGTGTGTATTAGTATCCAATTAGTGCCATAACAAATTACCATAAACTTTGTGACTTAAAATAGCACAAATTTATTATCTCACAGTTCTGGAAGTCAGAAGTGTGAAAACGGTCTCACTGGGCCAAAACCAAAGACTTCTTCTGGACGTTCTTGGGAGAATCCATTGTCTTGCTTTTTCCAGCTTCTCAGGGCAATCCACATACCTTGGTCCACCACCCCACCTCCCTCCGACCTCTGCTTCATCATCATGTCGTCCTCTCCGACTCTGGGCATTCCGCCTCCCTCTCAGAGTGACTGACCCTTGTGATGATCTCGAAGGTGCCCAGATAATCCAGGGTAACGTCCTTTCTCAAGATCTTTAACTTACCTATCATTAGCAGGCCCCTTTTCACTACATGGGGCAACACATTCCTGGCTTCTGGGGATTAGGACATAGGTATCTTTGGGGAAGAAGAAAGAATTATTTGGCTTATTACAGTGGGTATATGCTTTCTTCACCTCTCTATTCTTGTCTGTATTTTCTAATGCTATGTGGTACACATGTCCCAGTTCTTTAATATTAAAAGCAAGGTGGTATGTCTCCCTTCTTGCTCAGGAGTTCTACGGCCCCCCCCCATGGTGAGCTCCTCTTGCAGAGGACAGAGGACTGGCCCACGGATGTTGATCCAACTCCCCCCCCCGGGGGAGGGCAGGATGAGAGAGGGGCTGTCAGCTCCTGCCAGCTCCGGGATCGGGCATCAGGATGCCCTGTTGAACGTCAAAAGGGCTGCATTCGACACCAGCACCACCCAGGCCGGACCCCATCGGTGCTCCGGGGCTTGATGTGTGCTGTGCCCTGTGCTCAAGGAACTATCTTAAACCTCAGAGTACCTATGCTGACCCCTATTTCACAGCAGAGGGCAAGAAAGCACAGACAGGTGAAGGAACCTGCCCCAGGCCATGAACACTTTGTTACAGAGTGTAGTTCTAACCCCGGAGCCCGAGCTCTTAACCTCTCCTCAGATTTTCTCACTGGAAAGACCTAAAATGGTCAATTCATTGCTCCTTAACCACAAACAGGGAATTCTCCTGTGTTGGAATGAAAACTTAGAGAGTGTAAGCTGGAAGGGGACTTCTCTATCTCCAGGTCCAAAATCCCATTGTACAGAAGAGCAAACTGAGGCCCAAGTCAGTGCAGCTAGTCGGTGGAAGGGCTGCGAATAAGACTCAGGGCTCCTAGCTTTCTACCTGTCCACAGCTCTTTCTACCAAATTCTAGGCATCAATTTTTGTCCATAGAACTTCATTTTCTAGCCATCTGGCTATAAAAAAAATAGTAATAATAATAATAATAATCCTTGGGGCACCTGGCTGGTACAGTCTGTTAAGCACCCAACTCTTGGTTTTGGCTCAGGCAGTGATCTCAGGGTCTTGGGATCGAGCCCTGTGTCGGGCTCTGAGCAGGATGTGGAGTCTGCCTGGGATTCTCCTTCCTCCTGCCCCTCTCCATCCCTCCCCAATAAAGAAATAAATCTTAAAAAAATAAAAAATTAAGTTAAATTAAATTAAATTCTAAGAAAGAATAATCCTTTGTCCCAAAAGTAAGAGATAAAAACAAATGAGACAGCTGGGGTTGTATCCGTGCTTATGACTGCGATGTCAGCCTCCCAGCTCCGGGAAAACGGCTCAGGCGGAGTCTCTCCTGTCCTTACTTCCATTTAATGGGGGCACCAGTTGAAAGGAAGACAAGGTTTGCACAGGGACTGGATCCCTGTTTGCTACACTGGCTCTGCGACCTCCTACCCCAAAGAATGACCCTGGGATTCCGAGAAGACCAGGCCAAGCCACAGCCCATTCATCCCCGGCCACCTCTTCCCCATCTCTTGTTCCTTCTAATCTAAAGAAGCCCCAAAGGGCAGGCAGCTTGGCACTTAGGACAGGAGATGGCCTGGGCTTGTAGCCATTTGCTCAGGCCCTTGACGATTATCCAGTTGGCTCTGGTTTATCTCTCTGGATGCATGGGGCAAAACCCTTACAGTATGGGTTCCATGACTCACTCGGTAGAAAGATGCCCTTTGGAGATGAGGTGAGACTTGTCTTCAGCTGGACATGGTGTCTGCTCAAATTTTCAAATGGGCCCTTATAAACCCCAACCTAGCACAGGCTTTCCATGTGAATCTCTACAGTCGACTATTCTAGACAACATACCAACTGGTCTCTCTTCCTCCAGGCTCCTCTGACCCTCCATTTGGCCTGTCTATACCAGGCCAGAACATCAGCCGGAAGACCAATTTTGACCCAGAGTCCCCTGTGCACAAGAAAGAGTAACTGCTTCTCTGTGCCCCCCGCCCAGGCCACGTCACAGAGGGTCAGCTCATTTTCTCTTCGGGGACATCATCAGTGTGCCTTCTGATGGGCATGGTCCTGTGATGGTGTTGCTGATCCTGATGGCATCCGACTCAAAGGTCTCAGTGCTTTTGAAAAGAGCCAGAGTCTGCCCAACTCTGCTGCTGCGGGAGGTGATGTCAATGATTCATTCTCCTGAGGTTGCTAACTCCCTTGGCACAAATGCCACTGAGACCTTGGTTATTTGCTGCCTTCTCCAGCTTCTGCAGAACCCCTTGCCTGGGAACACAAGGATAAGATTATGGAGGTAGAGGGAAAAGACTCGTGCCTTCCCCGGCACTGGCCCATTGGCCTCCCTCACGCCTCTCACTCCCTCTTCCTTGGGACAGACTGTAACCAGCAGCTCTTCAGTTCCTCATAAAACAGACCTTGGGAGGGAACAGTCCACAGCCTCCCTCACAAGCCCAGACGTGCCTGATTCCTAGAGCAAATACAATCTGACGTATTCCATTCCATAGTGTGAGAAAAGTGTGAGGAGACAGTGCCAGGAACCAGTTCACCGACAATAACATGACTAAGCCACACGCATTTGGGACACCAGAGGAAAGTACGTTCTTTCTTCAAGGCCACGTGTCTTCATTTTTTCATTAGTATTTTTGATGTTGGCTCATTTACAGCAGGTAAGCTGGTGTCAGAGGCATGTGAGAGAGGTGTGGGCAAAAGCTCGAAGTCGGGAAGCTTCTTTCAAGTAATTTTAATGATATTCTGCAAATCTGGAAAGGCCATCTCTTGTTCCATTTTCAGGAAAGAGTTCCAGGGTTCTGCAAACACGTAGCTTCACAAATGCTCTTCTGCATTTTCCAAATGAGGAAAACGCCCTGGAGGGAAAGAAACCCTCCAAGATGTTCTAGAACCTGGGTCTCTAACCTCCCGTGCCCCGAGTCCTCCCTGCCCTTGTGGTCGGTTACCGGTGACATGTTTGCAAACAAAACCCTCCCCACGAGGCCGATCGGCCGCCACGAGCAGCATCACGCCATCCGTGTTGTCACGGGTGTGTTTTACAGATAATGTTACAAAACTCAGCGCTTGGCGAAAAGTCCTTCTTTCTGATATTTTATGTGGAAAAAGTAAAAAAAAAAAAATGAAGAAGAAAAACATAGCCAGATCTTTTTTTTTGAAAATCACAATCAGCTGGAAGGTATTCGGTGAACTTTGCTTTACAGCGTTTTGTGGCCAGTTACAAATTTGGGTCATGCCCTGCAATCAATCTCTGCCGGGAACTTTCACTGGGGCCGTCAGGGGAATTAGAAATAAAATGTTGGAAGCAGAATCAAGAATGCACAGATGAGCCGGAGAAACTTGTGACCGGCTTTCTGGATGCAGGATGAAAGAACAGCTGGACCACTCCAGTATGAGCCCAGGACCAGGTTCCCACCCAGTGTCACTCGCAATTAAACCCGAGCGCATCTCCCTCCATCACTGAGGGCACGGACGCTCTCCTGACTTACGGACAAGACCGAACCCTCTCGCCATGATTATTTTATTGGCTGTAAGGCAACAAGAAACTGGGCTGTGAACAAGTGAAAAGGGGGAACAGCCAAGTCTAAAAACTGTCCTTTGTTTTATGGGCAAGTGTGCACCCTCTTTGCCTGGGGAAGCTTAGCAAATTTCAAAAGGAACACATGCTATCCACCCCCTTCCAATCTGGTGAGGCCAAGTGTCTCTCCTTCCTAGACATTCTTTTTTGTAAAGAACCTGACTTTTATCCCCAAAAGTCAGGTGAGAGGAGAGCCTGTGAGTGCAGTTTTCATCTTCTTTGGAGGACCACAAAGATGCTTCCAGTTCTTTCCAGAAGCAAGCTATCAAGTGTGGAATTCCTTCCTTCCTCCACAGTCTGTCTTTGAGAGGATTGTACAGAAACAAAAATTGAAGATTGCGTTCAAACTGCCAAGATTTCCTCAGGACTTCAGTGAAGGGGCTCACCTCCAAGCCCCCAAATTAATGGCTCCTTATCACCATTTAGTAAGTAACTCCTCTGATTTTTTCCTTAGAAAGAAATTAAACGATAAAACTTGTGGAAATAGTGATCAGGACTCCTATCTTTGATCCCCAGATGTGCTAGTTAGATAATTTAACAGCTCTAACCACAAGAAATAGCTACCGTTTTTTGAGTACTTACATGTGCTAGGTTATAAGCTAAGTGCTTTGCATTAAATACCCCATTTAGTCCTTATGAGAACCCTACAAATTAAGTAGTATTATTGTTATTTGACAAATAAAGAAACTGAATTTCAGAGAGGTTAAGTAACTTGCCAAGATGACACAGCAGTTAAGTCATAGAGCTGGGGTTTAATCTGCTCAGTGGGGCTCCCAATCCTGTCCATGTCAGTCTGAAAACCTGGGGCTTCCCTAACTCTGAGAAGGGAAGGAGACATTCTAGTCAGACTTTGGAGGATGGAGGAAAGGTTCCATTCAGAGAGGGACAGAGCAGAGCTTGAGAGATAAAAGCCAGTGTCCTCCTGTGAGGAGCCCCTCTAGCAGAAGCAAGAGAAAAGGCAGTTGGGCTCCATTGGTAGACGGTAATGATGGGAACAAAACTGGAAGCAGGTTTCAGAGGATAGGAAGGGACATGACCACAGAAGCCCAAGAAAGCCAAGAAAGTTAGTGTGAGGGAACAGGGTGTGATCTCCCAATGGAGATAACCAGCTCAGCAAGGGAACCTTTCTCAGTCTGCCTGACAAGGCTGTCGTAAGACCTAGAATTATTGAAAAACCAAGTCCAAGGCTGTTGTTACCCTTGGTGGTGGTTGTTGCTATATTGACCAGTGTGTTATTTTGGATCATCTGAGAAGCAGACTCTCAGACGGGACCAGATGTGGGAGGGATTTATTGGGGGGGAAAGCTTGGAAGGAGAAAGGTGGGGGGAATGTCCACACTACAATGTCAGTCTGACCTTCTGTGAAGGAGAGAAGGAAGGAGGGAGGGTTGGGTTGTAAGAGTCTCAGGGGCGCCTGGGTGGCTCAGTCCGTTAAGCATCTGCCTTCAGCTCAGGTCAGGATCTCAGGATCCTGGATTAAGCCCCATGTTGAGCTCACTGTTCAGTGGGGAGCCTGCTTCTCCCTCTGCTGCTCCTCCTGCTTGTAAGCTCTCTCTCTCTCTCAAATAAATAAATAAAATCTTTAAAAAAAAGTCTTTTTTTGCCTGGGTGACTCAGTTGGTTAAATGTCTGCCTTCAGCTCAGGTCAGGATCTCAGGGTCCTGGAGTTAAGCCTCACGTTGTGCTTCCCACTTAGTGGGGAGTCTGCTTCTCCCTGTCCCCCCTGCCCCCGGCTTATTCTCTCTCTCTCTCTCTCTCTCTCAAATAAACAAATAAATAAAATCTTTTTTAAAAAAAGTCTCAGAGAGCAGTGCAGTTCCAAGAAGGGCCAGGCTGACGGGTACTCCTTGAAGCAGAATTGCCTGATGGAAGGGTCTCGGGTCTCTCCGAGACTCTCTCTCTTCGTGGGTCCCCCACTCAGTCACGGGCTGGGAGCAGTTCCCAGGAAGTGTGGCACACTCAGCGGAGAATACAGAAAAACCGCAGCAGGGGCCATCAGTCAATACACTCCCCATGGCAGGGGACAGGAGTGGTGCCTTCCCATTGTCACCTCAACTAGCTGCCCTCTTGCTGGCTCCAAAGCAGAATAGGAGAGCTCATGGGGAACCAGTGGGATGTCAAGTGGAACGGTTAATAACACAAACCCCATAGAGTCTCTGTGCAGAGTTAATGTGCGATGCGTGTTAGCCTTGAGCACACAGCTGCCACCCAGCAATCCTAAGAGAACAGTAGTTACCCTTCTACCCAGCCATTCAGGAGAAGATGGCGGTCTTTATGAAGAATGACACTCACTTCTCAGTTGATCCTGGGATAACCAGGCATGTTTTTCCAAGGAGATTCCTACCAACTGCATCTAGAAATGCCGTCTCTTCCCTCTCTCCCTCCTCCTCTCCCTTCCCACTCAGCCAAGGGGCGGTGGGGGGTGGGAGAGGAGCTGGGCTCCATGATGCTCCTTCAGAGCACAGGTAGAGAAATCAATCCACCTTTTGCTTGACCCGAGCCTTCTGATTAGAAAGTCAAGCCATCCTCCCTCTGGAGCAAAATTCTTCTTCTAAATGTAAGTTGAACTCACTCCATCTTTTTGAGATAAAGACTGGCTTCTGAACAAAAATAGTTTTGATTATAAAACGAAGGCTGTTAACCAGTGAGATGGGGGGTTTGAGGCTCCACCAAAAGGCTACAGGGGGTCTGAGGCCACCCTACCGATCAGCAGGCTAAAGAAAATAGAGTCCATGCTCTGTTGACGCCCCTGGGCCATGCCATTCTTGCCCTCCCTGGTGACCATTTCATTTAATTATTTTAAAGCAGAGTTTTATGGACTATTTGCCAGATGTCATGTTTGCTGGGGGCACCTCAAGTTTCAGACGTTTATAGGACTTGACCCTAGTTAAGATTCTGTTTCTTGCAAATGCATTCAGTTTAGGGACTAATGTGTGGGATGGAAGAAGTGAGAAACCCCCAATGGAGGGGGCACTGAACACCTCCTTCTTCTAGAAAACATTAAGAATGTCTTAGAAAAGCTTCAAAAGGAGAAAGACATCTACATACGGAGACTTTCTCAATCTGGCAGGCTCTGTCCCTGAAATATGGTAGTCCCGCTAGACAGCACCTGCAAGATAACTATTCAGGGAAATTATAGAAAAGTTCCTCCATCAGAGAGCCTGGCATGGCCTTCCTGTCCTGGACTGAGAAAGAGCCCAATTTTCTGGCATTTGAGAACAAGTAATATTTAAAGATTTAGGGAAAATTAGTCAAATGCACCTTGATTATAAACACATGTACCCATTTCATTTGGCTATTTTAAAATGCGGGTTTTAACCAGCTGGCATTAAGAGCAAGTGGGTCCTTCTCTGTTTTTCCCTCTTCTGGCAATAGACAAGGCAGAAGGAAAGAAATATTTAGCCATTTTGAATCTCTTTCCAGAGCAGGAAGAATTATTGACTATAAACTGTATCTTCCTATCTCATGAAACAAATGAAACCTTCTAAATTAAATAAAAGGAAAATTAACAATCAGGATTAGGTAAAAAGCATTACATTTCCTTGGGGCTCGAGTTACAAAGATATGTTTTTGTAAAAGAAAGCAAGGTCAGTTACCACTATTAAACTTGTATATTGTTTTATACTAAAGTCCTTTCAGTGGCCTCTCTGAGGGACCGTTCAGTTTGCATTACACGCTAATAAACTCCAGGTGCACAGGACAAACTGAATAATCAGAACCCGATGGCCCAAACTAGTTAAAAATAATGTGGTACATTCCTGGTTCTCTGCATTTAATTTATTGTTAATCATTGTTATTACTTACATTTATTGGGTAGTTTTCCCAGATTTATTAGGCCCTACATTTAACAGTGTTATCGCTTGTAACTGACCATCAGTGGAATCGAAAACATATTTTTGTAAAGACTCTTAGCCTAATTAGTACGTTGTTTCCCTTTGAGACTAAACAGACCCCAAAAATGACTGTATTATTTTCCCCTTGAGCCAGAGGGAAACTCTGGTACAAAAACCCACTTTTGCTAGAACCACCTGTTGGGTGATAAGGGAAGGGGTATCATTCTACGGACACTAAGGTGACTTTTCTATTCCAAGTAGAAAAACGAGGGATTTTATTCTAGAGGCCAGGGGCAGTCTCCTGTCTTGGGACAGTGAGTGGCCTCCTATGGGTGTGACTTCCAGGATGCCAAGGAAGGACAGGTGGGAACCTGTTCCTCCACCTGCCTGGAGTCCTACTATCCAAGAGCAAACCTTGGGTAAATGGGAGAAGCGATCCTTTGACTAAAATTCACACACAGGTATAAGTGACTTGACATTCCCCCAACCGTTCCTAAGAGCTGTCTTAGAAAGGCGGTGGGAGAGGAAGCAGAACACAAAAGGAGAAAGATTAGGAAGAGGAGGAACGGAATGGGAGCTTTCTTGTTCCAACTTCCCTGGTCCTAGTCTTGCCGGGGAGCAACATCCCTCACTTGGGGGTGTGTGTGAACAAATGGCTCAGCACGGAAGACCTGCCCCTAGGGATGGGGTCATTCCTTAGGCTTCACAGGCTGCGTGAAGGTGAACTTGAGCAAGGCCCAGCCTTGGAGATCAGGAGGTGGCCCCCAGCACACACTGCAGCCCTTAGTGAGCCCTGAGTGCTTCACACGCAGCAGGGAAGCACACCGCTTCCGGGCTGAATTAGCTGCTGAATGTATGCCAATTCCTATCACACCCCTCTGCCTTTAGTGGGAGTCTGCAGGGTCAAAGGGAAGGCCACGAGAGTGGGAGGCCTGAGTCTTGTCCCATGTGCTTTCCGCGGAGCGATCTTGGGTATGTCGCTGTTCCTCCTATGATGCTTGGTTTGCTCCTCTGTAAAGTGAGTGGTGCGATGGTTGACGGATTGTAGTAAGAGCCCCAATTCTTCACCACCATCACCCCACATCCAAGTTCTTTGTCAAGTGACTTTGCAATTCCTGTCACGTGAGAGGCAGAGTCCATGTCCCTCCTTAAATCTGGGCTGGTCTTATGACTTGCCTAACCAATAGAATGCCTGTAGATGTGACAATGTGCTTGTTCAAAGTGGAGGCCTTGTGAGGCATTGGTGTTTCCAAGTACTCTCTAACCTAGCACCCTGGGGGATGAGAGGCACATGGAGCAAGGCCAAGTCACCCTGGGTTCCCTAGTCAAGGTCAGCCTTGGTCAGCCACTCTCCAGCCAATCCTTAGACTTGTGAACAAGTCCAGCCAAGATCATCGGTGCCATTGACCCCAGACATGAGAGCAGTAAATGCTTGTTATTGTGTGCCACTCAAGTTCACAGCTATTTGTCATTCAAGATTATTGTGACAATACATGCCTGATGGATGGTGCTGTTGGATGACTCCTAAGGTCCAGTCCAGTCCAAATTCTACCAGCTACTTAGAACCTAATCCAGCCTTAATGTGTACACCCCCTTTCCCCCAGGAGACATTGGTAGTTCTTTTTACCGCCTCACCCTATTTTAAATAGAGGATAATGATCCTTGTCTCTCCTAAACCTCTTAGGCTGGGCCCCTCACAGGGTATTTCCAAGGACAAATTTAAGATTCAATATGGAATCACTTTGAACCATTCAAAAGGCAGACACTTAGTTAATTCTTAGCAATAATAATGCTACGTCTTCTTAGGGATCTCATTAGGAAGCCCCCTAAGGTGACATCACTTAGAAGATAAGCAAAAAAAAAAAAAAAATCAAGTAGATGTTGTTTAAAAACCCATTTGGGTCTCTTACAAGGTCTGCACACTAAATGCCCTAAATTAGTATTTTTGTTTCTGAGCCACACACAGTATCTCAGCCCCTTTTGATGCCTCTGTGGGTACTTCCTCACTAATTTTATGTTTTTGATCCAATCATTTTGACCCATGGCTTAGCAACACGAAGCTAGGGGAGAATTTAAGATAAACTGGAGGGGCAGTGAAACGAAAGAGACAGGAAAGAAGAAAGGTTACTCTATTCACTCATCCATTCTTTCAATAAGTACCTACCACGTGTCAGTTACATTGTAGGCCTGCATTTGGTCCAGGGGTTTTGGGGTAATGAAAAGTGATACAGGCTTTGGCCTCATAGGGATTAGGGGTACATGTTAGAGGAGAGAAAAACACGAAGCAATTAATTACAAATATGTTAGCCTAATCATTCATTTGAAACCTGGCAAATAAAGAAAACGCATCAAGTGTCCTGCCTTTCCAATACAAACTGTGTCTTGGAGTGACTAAACAGAAGTCCAAGGCAAGTTTCTCTTTTTAGAAATATTCTCACTAGGGGCACCTGGATGGCTCAGTATGTTGGGCTGCCAACTCTTGGTTTCCACTCAGGTCATGCTTTCAGGGTCGTGGGATCGAAACCCATGTCAGGCTCTGTACTCTGCATGGAGTCTGCTTCAGATTCTCTCTGTTTCTTAAATAAATAGATAAAATCTTAAATAACAAAAAAAAAAAAGAAAAGAAAAGGAAGGAAGGAAGCAAGCAAGCAATATTCTTGCTAATAAACAAAGAAAAAAATAGAGTGTCACTATTTTACAACCCTTATGATTAATGATTGTAACTAGATGTTGAGCATCAAAAACCACTAACATGAAAGAGAGAAACAACCAGACATTACAGTCCCCCTGAGGGAGGAAGACATCACCTCTTATGAAGTAGACTTGCTGGCCCCCAGCCCCTGGGGGAAAAGAAATTGACCTTTAATCCAATCAAGTCATAAGAGCCCCCTCTCAGTTATAGGAGATTCAGAGGACAGAGGAACATGTTCAATCGCACCAAAGGGATGCAATCAGCAAAATCTAGACTGTGGGAAACTCTGCAGAACAGACAAACTGAGTTTGTTCACAAATAAATTGCAAAGAGGGGAAAGAGATCGAGGAGGAACCTGTTGGTAAACCAACACTTAAAAGACATATCAAGATGAAACAAAAAGGAGAATCTCAGGCAATAAGGCAAAAAAGGAGGGAGGTAATAAAACAAGGAAGAGATGAACATAAATGTCAGGAGAGTGGTGACTTTTGGAGGGAGGCCCCTTCTGTAGAGCTTCAGGGTCTATTGCCATAGTTCTATTTCTTGAGCTGAATAGTGGTGTCAATGTTACTTACTTTATAATAAGCCATGAAGCTACACTTTTTATCTAGTTTTCCGTATCTTTTACATTTCACAGGGAAAAAGTTAAAAACAATTATATACATTTTAAAATACTATGATTGAGGGCGCCTGGGTGGCTCAGTGGGTTAAAGCCGCTGCCTTCGGCTCAGGTCATGATCCCAGGGTCCTGGGATCGAGGCCCACATCGGGCTCTCTGCTCAGCAGGGAGCCTGCTTCCTCCTCTCTNAGAAAGACTTTTCCAGGTCTAGCAGAGATAACTAAATAAGGAAATGAAAGAAGAGCTCCAGGCAGAGGGAATGGCAAGAGCAAAGGTCCTGCGGTGGGAAGAGGCACNTAAAAAAAATAAAAAAAAAAATAAAATACTATGATTGATATAAATGCTTCTAAGGAGAAGTTTCAGGGACTGAAAGGGTTTAAGAAAGACTTTTCCAGGTCTAGCAGAGATAACTAAATAAGGAAATGAAAGAAGAGCTCCAGGCAGAGGGAATGGCAAGAGCAAAGGTCCTGCGGTGGGAAGAGGCACTGCTAATCACAGTGGCTGCCATGGAACCTGGAGATGAATGGTAGGTCTTCTAATAAATGCTTATTACAGGCAGGTGGATAAATGGGGCTGGGGTTCACTCTCTGGGTGCATTCATTACCATTGCTGTTGTAACAGTTTACCACAAACTTAGTTGCCAAAAACAGCATGCATATATTAACTTACAGTTCTGTAGTTTAGAAGTTCAACATAGGCCTCATGGGTTAAGATCAAGATGTTGGCAGGACTGAGTTCTTCTCTGGAAGCTCTAGGGAAGAATCCATTTCCTTGCCTTTTTCAACTTCTAGGCTTCCCACATTTCTTGGCCTGCAACCCTCTTCCTCCATCCTCAAAACCAACAAAAAGGAATTGAGTTCTCACATCACATTGGAGGAGAGGACCTCCTCTGCCTTCCTTGTCCACTTTTAAGAACATTTATGATTACATTGGGCCTACCCAAAGACCTCAGAGTAATCTCCCTTAAGATCAACTGATTAGCAAACTTAATTCCATCTGTAACTTCAATTCCCTTTGCCATGTAACATAACATATACACAAATTCTGGGGATTTGGACTTGGACATTTCAGGGCCCATTATTCAGCCTACCACACTGAGCAAACATTTACTGAGCAACGACTATGTGCCAAACTTTTAGTGCTAGGACAGGATGAACAGATAAGATTCTTGTGTTGGACAGCTTGTGGCCCAGAGTGGGAGATAGCCTATAAAGAGGTGAACAAATATACAAGTAGTCCTGATTTAGTAGAACGAAAAATGGGAAGGAGAGGGATAAAACCAATTATGCCTTGCCTTCAAAGATACTTCTTTCTTGATTTTATACTTCCCCAAATCTAGAACTAAAGTCCAGCATCTCCATTTATCTGACCCACAACATTACTCTATTTCTAGTTGATTTTTAGATTTTAAAAGTCACCTAAAAATTAAGTCACCTTTTTTTTTTAAGTCCCCCTGTACTTATCTCTGGAATCCAAATTTGGATGTTTTTTTTTTAAATATTCTAAAGCATTCCTAATATAAAACTTCCCTGCTTCTGGTTTCCAAGGGAAATTTATTATTTGAGGGCAGACTTCTAAACACGTCACTCTTTGCCAGCGTGCCTCAGGGTATAAGTACAATAAATAAAGGGTATATTGAAATAGAATATTTGAAATAACTAGCAGCATCATTAAAACATCAAATTAAATGAACAGAAAACAAACAGATTCTAGTTTCCTTGTATAATCAGATATTCTTCATTAAGGACTCTCAAGTGGATTGTAATAACCAACTATGCCCGCTGTAGCTTCCCAGTTAAGTACTCGTCTTACTGGCCAAAGGAAAAAAAAAAATCAGAGAAAAAAGGAGCATATACCTCAGCCCCACCAGACACCCCAAACTTACCTTGGTTTGTCCAAGGTTTTATAAGATCTCTGAAGGCAGAGCTAGGTCATCAGGCCAAGTCCTAATTCGGGGCTCTGTTAGCACAGCCAACAACCATCAAGATTTTCTGGCCTCTTTGAAGAAGAGAAATGCCTCCCACTCAGTAGCTAGAGTTCAGAGACTCACCCAGTGGCCCGGGGTGTCAATGATGTTCTTGGCATTTGGGGTGGGACAGTTCATCTAGGCATGCCAAGACCTTCAGCATTTCTGCTCCCTCTCCCCACAGACACACACACTAAATGTCAGTCCCTGGGTCAAGCAAAAATGCCTCCAAACCTTTCCAAATTCTCTCCTGGAGTGGGAGGTGCTACTCCATTTCCAGCTAAAGGCCTTCTCAGCAGCCTCAGTCCATAGTGAATTCTCCTTGTCCCTCTAACACCCATAGTATGCTCTGCTCACGAGAGACGGGGAGTGATCTCCACTGTCGACTGTCAACGCGGTGTGGATGCACCCAGCTTCCTGTAGTTGGACGTCCATCAGGCTGTGACAACACCCCATCTCAGGCCTGAGGACAAGCAAGGGATCTAAGCCAATAGTCCAAGGGGAACTGGATGCTTAGGAGCACAGGCCAGGGGTCAGAAACCTGGCTTTCAAGTCGGACTCTTCTACACCCTTGCTGAGTAAGCTTGAACAGTTACTTTAACTCCCTAAGCTTCAGTTTTGTCATCTAAAAGTAGGGTAAAGTTTTTTTTTTACATCCTAGGTCATGAAAAGACTAAATGAAATAATGTATGTAAAGAACTTTGAGCCGTTCCTGACACTCAGCACACGCTCACTGAATACTGGGTATCATAGCTGTTTTTATTGTCAGAGATAGCAAAATTAAAACAGTTCTTCGAAAATGACACCTTAGGCAGTTTTCTGTTTATTCTCTATGCAATAGATGCTCAGTATTTTTTTTTTCTTGGTCTTCCTATCTTCCTGGGAAGGAAATCATTTCTGGGTCTCAATTCATGACTTCTTATAGTTTCCTGGAAATGTATTCTCATGTTGCTAGAACATGAAGCCAAAAGGGTCATGTATGACTGGCCTGAGCAGCATGCTGAAGGTGGCAGCAGTGCCCGGAGACTCAATCCACACTTGGGATTCCTCCCCCGAGTCCTCTGCTAATACTGTCACCACCCTCCCTTTGGCTCAAGCCAGAAGCCTAGGACTCATTCTTGATTTCTCTTTTGCCCTTTCTCCTACGTGCACACCCCAAAGCCAATCCACCAGCAGGGGCCATCTCCCAAACATGTCTTGCGTCTATCACTAGTTCTCACACCCCACTGTCGCTACTCTGTTCCAAACCACCGTTGTGTCTTACCTGGAACTTCGCAGTATTTCTCTTCATTGATCCATTCTTGCTCCCCTCTAACCCATTCTCACACAGAGAACCCAGAATACTCCTTTAAAAAAATCAGATCAGGCCCTTCATTTTCCCTCCTTGGAAGTCCTCCAGTGCCTTGTCACTGCCCTTAAAACTGCAGTCCCAATATCACTGAACTCCTGTCTGCTGCCCTTGATTCATCATCACTTACCTTTTCTCCCCGTGCTTACTCTGTTCCAGCCACACTGTCCTTCTTTTTGACTCAAACCAACCAAGCTTGTCCTCTCCTTTGGGGCCTGCCCTTGTTATTCCTGCTGCCTGGAACATTCCACACCCAGATCTTTGCATGCCTGGCTCCTTTGTATCCGTTGGATCTCTACTTGGATGTCACCTCGTCAGAATGGCTTGTTCTCTGCTGTCTTCCCAGCACCCAGAAGGATGTCTGGCACATAGAAAACACTCCATGGATGTTTGTGGGAGAATGAATGAATAAAGAGTCAAAACAACTGGGCATAGTTTTATATGGGATGACAACCACACCCTAAGTGAAGGGTGACAACAATTATTCTTTCTAAGAGGCTTTTCGTGTAATTTAGGGAGAAATCAGTCCACCTCCTCCAAACACCCAGTCCCCTATGCCAAAGAAAGCCAGAAAACATGACTCCTCAGGACAACAATGAGCTGAGAGTCATACTTCTTCAAGAAGAGGATCCACGCCAAATGCCGTAGATAGTTTTCAGAGTTAAGCAACCACACTGTTGACAACAGCCAAAGAAAATGCTACAGCTCATACCGAAAGAGTATCTGCAGCTTGGGCTGACATTTCAACACAAATTGGATTACTTTGTCCTTCCTGGAAATGCGTGATCTGGTCACATAATGGGACACTATTCAATTAGCAAGGTTCCTGGTTGTTCTGAAAAGTACAGGAAAAGTGGTTGCCTTTTAGAGGGAGCTTTATGACACAAAAGAATCTGTCTCCTGCTGCCCAAGTTTGCCCTAAGCTCTTGTGTCCCAGAAAAGCAATCAAATGACGTTCTTGACAACCAGACAGAAACTCTTATCTCTGGGTCGGTGCATGGTCCCCCCCAGGAGGGATTTCCTGGGAGGTCTATTTGAGATCAGAGTGTTTCTCACCAAAAGGACACAATAGGCATTTAATCAATTTTGTTATTTTAATCTCAGTCTTAATAAACAGTATCCACATAGAGGTAATCATTGAAGACATGGGAGAGAATCAGGCCAGGAGAGGAGGGAGAAATGTCAGAGGGGACAGACGATGCGAAGGGGGAGGGTCAATGGCAGGAGAGGAATCAAAAGAAGCGGCAAAAACAAGCAAACAAACGAAAACCCCACAAAAAACAAAACAGAGTGGGGGCAGCAGACCTTAAAGACTTGACCCAAAGCTCCACAAGTCATTGTTTTCCTAATGTCCCTCCACCCACACCAGCCCGAGGCCGGAAGCTCTTTAAAAGCCTGAAGATCGGTAATTTACCTCTCTATCTTTTCTTATGCAGAGTCTAGCTCTGGGCCTAATGAATAAATCAGAACTGTAAAGAGGAAAGATAAAAATTTAACATTTTCTGACTTCGGGTTGCACCAAGCCAGTTGCATATCCAGCCGACTATCAAAAGTATGAAAATGCCATGGGCGCTGTTTCCCTCCCGTTCATCCTGGGGGGTGGGGAGCAGGAGCAGGTCCGAGGCCTAGAATGGTCCACTTGTCCCAGTTTGCCCGAGACTGTCCTGGTCTTATTTATTTATTTATTTATTTAAGATTTTATTTATTTAACACAGAGAGAGAAATTACAAGTAGGCAGGGAGGCAGGCAGAGAGAGGAGGAAGCAGGCTCCCTGCTGAGCAGAGAGCCCGATGCGGGGCTCGATCCCAGGACCCTGAGATCATGACCTGAGCCGAAGGCAGAGGCTTTAACCCACTGAGCCACCCAGGCGCCCTATCCTGGTTTTAAAAGCAAACGTCCCATGTCCCGGGAATCCCCTCCGTCACCCTAAACACAGCTTTCAGCACGTATTTGTTGCATGGTTGAAAGATGGGACTCCCTCCCAGAGCTGTTGGAGGATCAAAGAAAGGGTGTCTATAAAAATGCTTTCAGAATTCTAAACTGCATCCAACTGGAAAGTATCACCCAGTGTCAAGTGTGATTAGTGTCGGGTTTTGTGCTGATTGACAAGAAGAAGCAGCTCCTGCATCTAACTCGAAGCTCCAGATGCACCTGTTCCCTGGTCCTCAGGACCCTCACTGTCCCTGGTTTACAGAATGGCAGAGTCAGGAAGAGGCTGGAAAGGTGGGAGGTGGCAGGTCGTGGTTCTGGAACCACATGGCGAACCCTGCCATGTCAAACTTCCTGCCAGGGCCTGTCATCTCTGAGTTCTGGTCCACAGAGCAAATAACGAACTCACCTTGCCATGGGGTCCATCGGAAGCAGAGTGGGGAAGTGCAGTTGTCCATGACCAGTAAATCAAAGACCTTCTCCCAACATCCCCAGACTTCAGTCCCCTTCACCACCACCACCAGGCAAATCTCTGCTGATGCCATTTCTTTGCCTCAGTAATAGGTAGTATGTAGATAGGAGAACGCCCAGGGAAATGAGAGTGTCTCAGATGATAGAGATGGGTAGGTGGGCAGTGATATGAGAGAGACAAGTGGCTTGGGTCGGGGAGAAGCCAGTAGAGCAAGGATGAGGTGCAACAGAAGGGCAAGAAACATTTTCATAAAGATTTAATGTGGGGAGCATGCCTTCGTCTCTCCCCCTCGCTGTCCCTTTATCAAGGCCCTTCTGCAAAGATTTACTCTTTGAGGTCTTTGGCTCCAAAACTGTGCTCCTCTTGGATGTGCCCAACCAGCAGTAAGGACAGAGAATGGGGCCCAACTGGACAGAAGTGACACTTTCCTTACATCTGGCCAGTGAGAAACAGAGCTCGGATTTGTCCTTGGGTAGATGACAGGGCTGTGGCTGAAAGGGAGAGAGAGAGTGAGAGAGACAGAACCCAAGGATTGGATCTACCCGAGCTCATGGTGGGAACCGAGGAAGCTCCAAGCTTTCAAGTGTAGCCAAAGCATACCACCTTGAGACTTGGCCAAGTTGCCATTTCTAGGGGAGGTACCATGGGCGCGTGTAGGTCCACCAAATCTAATCCCAGTGTTGTTTTCTTCCACCTATAAGCCATCTGAGCTCCCCCCTCCCCCCGTGTAGACGCAGAAATAGCCAGAAAGCCATCCGCATACCTAATAGCCAGGCCCCTCTTCAATAGCATAATCACCGAAATTCTGTGCCTTTGTGTTCCATAACATTCCAAAGGCTCCGAGCACATTATCTTACTGACTATAACCCAACAAAGGAGACTGATAAGACATCCCCATTCAGCTGATGAAGAACATGAACCAAAAAGAAATCAGGCTGAAGTGACCCAGCTGGCCTGAGCGAAGCTGATATGAAATCCCAGCCTCCTGGTGGCCCCTTTCTGCAAACCAATGCCTCTTGCCTCCAGATAGACGAAACAGAGGCAAAGGGCACAGCCACAGAGCCTGGGAATTTGGCTGAGCACTTGGAGCCGCCCTCGGCTTAAGACTGACACAGATTCTGGATCTGAGTAAGGTCAGCTCCAAGCATGCCCTGTGGGCTTGTGCATATGGCCTTGGGGCTTGATTTCTCCCAGGAGTTTAATCAGAAATTTCCTTCAATTCTTTCTATAGCCTTTGAGTGTGAAGGTTGGAATCTAGACATTCAGAGGCTTACTTGTGAACTGTCAGCAGGGTCCTTTGGACCAGTCTGTGAAAAGGCTCAAAATACCCTACCAAAATACCCAAAATCCCTCAGGGACAGGAGAATCAAAAGAGTGACAACCAGCCAACTGAGAAGTCCTGATGAAAACCGCTAGGTCATATTTTTCTATAAGCATTGTCACCTACTTGAAAGTCTGAGTCATTTTGCCGGTCCCAGGGAGGGTGGATGAGTCACATTGATGAGAAGGAGACTTTTTTCTTTAACCTAGTTCTCTAACCTTTTACATGAACACTCTTGGTCTGCCTTGCTCTTAAAATATCCAGATGGGTTGTATAAGATCCAGCATCATGATTGTTTGTGCAAGGTCACTCCTTGTATTTGTGAATTTGAGTCTTTTATTGCTCAGAATGAATGTTCTCATTTATTAAAAAAAATTCAACCCAAGTTCTAATAGCAAAAATAATTTTATATCCTCCCACGGAACTGGAAACTTCAACTCAGTTATGGAGGAATGGAGCCTCAGGATCAGAACTGAAAATGACTAGTTTCCCAGCCCAAACTAAGTAAAGAGCTGGAGGAAGAAATAGGAAAAAATGAATGGGATTTAAGACTTTCTATCATTTCCACAAAACAAGTTACCCGAGTGATTTAGGCTTGGGTTGTGCTTTCTCAAGTTTTATTTCTAATTGAAGATGGCTTTTGGAATTTGTTGACACAGTTAAGAAGAGACGCCCCAAATTCCTTTCTTTTTTATCAAGCTCAAGCACCAACAGGAGGAGGAGGGACGAAGCACAAGAGGAAACAGAGACTTCCCCGTGAAGGTCATCCTGGGTTACCTAGTGCTTTGACATCAGGGTGATTCAACTGGAAATGCTGCCTGGGGAGTGCTTAGTAGCTGGATAGCCTCCGACTGCCTTCATTCCTTCTATACTGAAATCTGTAAGCCGTCCGTATTGAATTCTCAGAGCTTACAATAGTGTCCAAAATTCTGTACCGAGAATATGGTTTAAGCCTTTAATATGTCTTTTAAATATCTTTCTTTCTTTTTTTTTTTTAAGATTTTATTTATTCGACAGAGAGAGACACAGCGAGAGAGAGGGAACACAAGCAGGGGGAGTTGGAGAGAGAGAAGCAGGCTTCCTGCTGAGCGGGATGTGGGGCTTAATCCCAGGACCCTGGGATCATGACCTGAGCTGAAGGCAGATGCTTAAGGACTGAGCCACCCAGGTGCCCCTCTTTGTTCTTTTAATAAGGCCAAAATAGGCTGAGGATTTGGGGTAGTATCTGCATAATTCTTAAAGTCCTCCCATTTGGAATGGAGCATTTAATCACCTGATCTGGATTACCCAAATTAGTGAGCTACATTGATTGTATGTGTCAGCCTCTGCTACAGTAACAAATACCCCTAATGTCTCAGTGATTTCTTTTTTTTTTTTAAAGATTTTATTTATTTATTTGACACAGAGAAAGAGAGAGAGCAGATCACAAGTAGGCAGGGAGAGAGGAGGAAGCAGGCTCCCCACTGAGCAGGGAGCCCGATGCAGGCCTGGATCCCAGGACCCTGAGATCATGACCTGAGCCAAAGTCAGAGGCTTTAACCCACTGAGCCACCCAGGCGCCCTGTCTCAGTGATTTCAAGAACATTTATTTCCTGCTCAGGATTGGGGAGAGCTGTAGATTAGCTATAACTTTGCTGAGATCTGCTGGCCTTCACTGTGATTTAGCTTATCTCAACCACCTGTGTCTTCTCATTCATATCCTTGTCCTCAACAGGACAAGTGAAAGCACATGATACCTTTTAAAGTCTCTGCTCAGAATTGGCACACTGTCACATCTGCTCATATACACTGATCAGAGCAAACCAAATGGGTAAGACCAAGGACAATGAGATAGGACTATATGATAGAGAATGGGACAGAGTGAATACAGTTGAGTATCATCATCCAATCTACTACAGTCTACCTTCTTGGCCACAAATATTTACTTGTCTCCTACCAAAAAAAATATATTCACTTCTCCTCCCTAAACCATTCTAAAAGCATCACTCAATCATGGCATCAGACTTAAAGACAAGGACCTCATGATCTATATATATCAGATTTAGATGTGGCTACTCTTGCTTTGAGAACTATGAACCAAAAGATAAATTATTGACACCCCCTCCCCTACACACACACACACACACACACTCACAAACACACACACACACACACACACACACACACACACACACACACACACACACACACCAGCAATAAAAAGCTACAGCAAACATCCTCAGCTGGAAAGGAAAGAATGGGAAACAGCACTCAGTGAGTAGTCATGATGATTAATTTGATATGTCAGATGATGATTAATTTGATTTGTTTGGGCCATGATACCCAGATATTTGGTCAAACATTATTCTGGATGTTTCTGTGAAAGTGTTTCTGGATGAGATTAATATTAAAATGAGTAGAGTTTGAATAAAGCAGATTACCCCTTACAATGTGGTAGGGCCTCATCCAATCAGTTAACAGTTTTAACAGAACAAAGCCTGACCTCTCCCAAGCAAGAAATTTTGCCAGCAGACTACCTTTGAACTTGAACTGCAATTCCTCCCTGGGTCTCTATCCTGCCAGTCTACCCTGCAGATGTTGAACTTGCTAAGCCTACATGATTGCATGAGCCAACTCTCTCTCTCTGTCTCTGGCTCTGGCTCTCTCTCTCTCTCTCACTAGGAAGAGAGAGAGTGAGAAAAAGCCAACATGTATATAATTTTTATATATTTATAATATTTATATATTTATAATATATAGTGTCTCCTGTTGGTTTAGTTTCTCTGGAGAACTTTGACTAAGAGTGCTTAAATGCAGTACAGAAATCTCTCTCAGCAAATGAGAAGCCCTACATCGAGAATCAGGAACCCTCCTCCATTAGATCACGGTTATGATTCCGGGGAGAAGCTCCTCAGCCTTTTGTTCTCCATGGCTCCTGACCACACTCTCTCTTCCTTTTCCATTACCTTACCTGGAAAATCAATGGCCGAGCATCTTGGTGGCTGACCAGTTTTCTCTACATGCTCTTTCCGCTCATAACAAGTACACACCCAAGGGTTGTTTTGCATCTTGGATAATCACTGTCCCTTTTGTTCAGTCAGGTGGCACTTTTGGCAATCCTGCTCGCTCAGAAACTCTGTTAGGGGTGTGGGTGTGTGTGCATGTGTGCATGTGCGTGTGTGTTTAATCAGCTTGGCTCCCCGAAGCTCCGTGGGCCAACAGCAGCACACACAATCTTTTTCCAGATCTGCCTCTTTCTATAGATTGAATTACGGCAGCTCTATCTAAACTTATCAGGTCTTAGTGGGACTAACTTAGGCCATTGGAACCTGCAAAATTTGTGCATAGGCAAGGACTCAAAGGGGGGAACATATACCATCCAGAGGTCACAGCAAGTGCGTGATGGCCAAGCTCTCGTTTTGGCGTTTGTCCTAGGGCTGTGACTGAATTTGAAAATATTTTGCTGGCTGAAGCTACAACGTTTAACTCTGCGGATCTGAGACTGTCTGGTTCCTCCCTTGTCCCTTTCATCCCTGCAGGGAGCGAGGGCAGGGTTAGAAATGGCTTCCAGGGGAGGCAGCCGGAAGTGAAGGATCAGTAGGAGTCCAGCAGCCGGAAGCGGCAGGAGGCCGGGCATCTGAGCAGAGAGACCGCTGGGAGAAGGCAGGAGCGGGTGGCCGGGAGGGCAGCGCAGCTCACGCTGGGCGCCCTGGAAGCGGGAATGGGAGGACAGCCGAGGCTGAGCAGCCATCCACAGGGCGATCTGCGAGAGGCTGGGGGATGGCGGGGGCGGGCTGTCAGGCATCGGGGCGCAAACTTGATCCAAGGGCTCACTTAAAACAGTTGTGTTGCACAGTCAGACGGGACTCAGTGCAGGCAGCCTGTCCTCTGCACGGGGCGCGCGCACCAGCGAGAGCCATGCCTCATCGCAGCTTTACACGGCCTCCCGTCCTCTTCTTAAACCTGGAAAACAAAGCGCGCGAAGCCTGCTGGAGAGGGCAGTCGGCCGTTGCGGGCAGCAAGCAAGGACGGCCTTTGGTGTGAAGGCAGGCACACAGAGGCCCCCAGGGTGGCTCGATGCTCATTTTTATGTTTCCCAAAACTGCACTTTGCTCTCAAAACTTCCCTCTTCCTTAGGCATTTCCAAGGGCCCAGAGTTCAGACCTGCAGGCACAAGCAGGCAGCTCGTCGTTTACGGAATAATAAACCTTGAGATGGCATCTGCCGGCGATCGGCCCAGCTTCCCTGTTCTGACCTGAGTGTCAGAGACACGCTGTTTCTCAGGCACGCTGGAGATCAGCCTCTCTGTGAGGCTGTGGCCTCTTGTCCCTTTCCTTCATTTGTTTGTGTTTCTTCTCCCACTTCATGCCTGCCAGCCTGGCTTCCCATCCAGGTCCCAGCACAGCAGAACTGGCCCAACCGGATTCTAGCCACAAAGGCAGAGCTCAGCTCAAGGGCAAAGTCAGGTCCTGGGTCTTTACAGACCAGGGTTCTGGTCTCAGCTCTGCTGTGTCCTTGAGAGGCTTCCCAAGGAAATTCACTTTACCTCTCATGAGGAAAATGAGGGGTATATGCTTTCCAATTCCTCGAAATGCTGAGACTTATAAGGTCTGTTTCTTTCATCATTTTCCATGGATGTCCATTCAGGGTCTTTAGGGATGGCCCAGAACCGCCTGTGGAGTTGGAGAAGATAAATACACTCAACTCTACCCCTTGCCCCAGCTTCTGCCTTGTGTTTTTAAAGAGCAGCTCTTGATACCTGGGGGTGTCAGTATAGAGCAAAAGCGCAGAGGCGCCAGAACGCAGGTGGGATTGGAGAAGTGCTCTTGCATTGTCAGGAACCCGAACAGGGTATCGTGTCCCCCAGAGACCTCCATGAAAGCATCTAGGAAACTTCTTTGTCGGATACGACTGTATATGCATATGGAAACTCTAATGGAGACAAATGATATTTATCACAGAGAATAAATATCTCTACCAAAAAATACCCTGAAAACATGACTTCAAAATAATGAAGCTTCTGCCAGATTTTCTGGAAACAAGCTATTAGCTTATTTGTAGCAGTTATGGTCTTTTCGGCGTTTAATATAATGTGAATTATTGTCACCAGTAAAAAACAGTAGCAATTCTCTTTTCTTTTACCCGGGACTGACATCTGTAAATGTTATGAGAGTCAGCCTCTGAGTGTCTAACAATAGCACCACGGCAGAAATGGGATTCAAGGGTCCCCAGTTGTGAAATTAAAGGTAATTTCAGACGTGGTTTTCAGGATGTTGCCTTTTAGGAGAAGAGGAGGTAAAAACATAACTGCTAATTCAATTCCATTTTTAATAAATAAATAATATCGTCTTCAGAGTTTTTCTTGACTTTAGTAAAGCAAGGCAGAATCTTGGTGTCATTAACATATTTTACCTGAACCGATGCCTTGCTTTTCACGTCACCAAGCAAAAAATAAAAAATCATCAATACCACTGGTAGGAAGGGAAACTTTTGACGGAATTGCTGAGCCGTCTACATTTCCTCTCATTACGGCCCCCTCCCTGCCACCCTGAGAGGACTGGAAGTGAAAAGTAGTAAGAAGGCAGAGTCTCAAGTTCCCCCCCAGAAGCATCCAGGGAACAAGGATGCTGAGTGAGACTGAGTGGCAAATATCACTGATTTAATTTCACTTTCTTAACTTGCTGTCTTGAAAAACATCTTGGTGTGTGACCTGGGGGAAGGCAAGGCAGAATGAAAGCAGATAGTCACAAAGAAACTGCTGTGAGTTTTAAAAATATATACATTCACAGTTGGTGGTAAGAAACCTCGAGCTTTAACAGGAGGGAGAAAACATTGGCGGCACTTGATACCATCAGTCTTGGTACAAGTGTTTGAGTTCTGTGTCTTTCACCAACTCACCACACGGCCAGGGCTTGGGGTCGAAGTGCGACAAACCCATCATCGACCTCGTGAGGGCCAAGCAGGCTGGCATGAGGTCACTTTGATTGCCGTGAAGTGACTCCGAGTCCATCCCACCTCCACAGCTCTTCTGAAATTTTGACACGATGCCCATGGGGAACCTCAGGGAGCCCACCTGCCACGGACTTGAACTAAAAGACTTCCTGCAAATGGCGGATGCAACACTCCCTGGGGCGGGTTAGAATATGTCCACACAATCTTTGAGGTGTTCCCATCAAGAGGAGCCTCTAAGTACGGGCTGGCATCAGTGACTTGCCTCTGGTGAGTAGAATGTCTGTGTGGGGGGAAGTGAGGCCATGTGATTGCTAAGGCTCAATCATAAGAGACCATGCAGTTTTTGCAGGTTGTCTTTCAAGATGTTTGTCCTTGCCATGTGGGGAGGAAGCCCGGCCATCTGGGGAGGCCACGTGTAGCTGTTCCAGCAGACCTCCCCAGCTGAGGTTCCGGCTCACTGTCAGAATGGCCTACCACACATGTACGGGAGAAAGCCTTCCTTTCTAGATGACTCCAGCTCAGCCACTGGAAAGACAGGAAGACCCCAAGTGAGAACCTGTTGTCTGAGCCCTGTCAGCCCTCAGAAAGTTTAGAGATAATCAGAATAAAATAATTGTTGTTTTCAGCCACTGAGTTCTGGGATGGTTTGCTACACAGCAGTAGAAAGTTCTTTATCTAATTTGTCAGACTGTCTTTTCCAATGATATCATCCATCTCAAGTCCTATTCAATGACGTGACCTTGACATACCTACCACCAAGAGCTGGGGTCTGTGTCCCCCACCCCCTTGAAGCTGGGCAGGGTTGTGGCTCACTTGTAATGAATAGAATGCAGCATAGCCTTCTGAGGCTGGTCAGAAAAGGCAACACAGTTTCCCCTTTATTCCCTGAGGCATCCCCTTTTGGAGCCGTCGAAATCTGGCTACCACGCTGTGAGGAACCTCATGTCAGTATAGGTACTCTCTTCAAGGACCCCAACTGAAGTCGCAAACAACAGCCAGAACTGTGGAGTAAGTGATTCAAAATCCTGTCCTGTTGGGGGTGCCTGGGTGGCTCAGTCAGTGAAGCGTCTGCCTTCAGCTCAGGTCATGATCCCAGGGTCCTGGGATCGAGCCCAGCATCGGAGTCCTTGCTTTCCGGGGAAACTTCTCCCTCTCCTGCTCCCCATGCTTGTGCTCTCTAGCACTCTCTCTGACAAATAAATAACTAAAATCTTCTAAAACAGAATCCAGAGCCATCAAGCCTGCAGATGGTGTGCTAGTCTTAGCCTTCTGAGAAGCAAACACCAAGATAGGGTCAAACAGCCAGAAATTCATGGGGGGAGGTGTGAGAGAAGCCAGGAAACACTGGGAGAGCAAGCAGATCACAATGGAAAGAAGTTAGTTAGTTAGTTAGTTAGTTAGTTAGTTAGTTAGTTAGTTAGTGTGGTAGCATCTTATATTGCCATATAGTCGAAGGAAAACTTGGCAAGGCTGCTGAGGAATCCTTCAGCCCAAGTTACTCATCAAATGAGTTCTGGCTCCCCCAGGAACATGCCGGCCTTAGTGTCCCTGTCACATCATGGGCTGAGAGCAGTAGGTAGGAATCACAGCTTTAGCAAAAACACGGTAATGGATTTCAGAGCACAGCAGCTTCTGATCTCAAATTCATTCAGCTCCTCTGAAGCAAGTGCAGACCTGTGTTTGGAACCATGGTACCCTCACAATCTGTGGGCCGCAAGTCACTGGTTCTTGGGTGTGGTTGCATGACATGAAAGAGGGAACACTCAGCGCCATTTTGAGAAGCCATCTACTGCACTTTGCCTCCCAGCATGATTCCCAGATTGAGATGGATTTCTGACATCTTCTTACATCCCGTTTGTCTGAATCCTTTTGCCCGTGGTGATGTGGGTGGGAGGGGGGGAAGGGAGGTTCCTGTCATAGGTCTAGGTTCCAGATGACTCTTTATCAGACTTCCCATTCTCAGACCAACCACAGAAAGCCCCAAGATCCCTCTAACCTGAGACCTGAAGGAGGACCCACGAACAGAGACAGCAAGACCACACACGATGGCCAACCTGAGAGGACACGAAAGCAGAGCTGCACATGGGACACAGATCCTCTTGTGTGTTCAGGCTCAGAAGACAAGGAGAGGCATAATCATTATAGGAACAACTCGGGGCTAAGCAGGAGGAGCCAGTACAGTACCATGAACAGTCTTGGGTCATGTCACCTAAACTTCAGTGGGAATAAGGTGAGTGGGCTTCTCTGGGAAGCTTCAGTTACAGAATCAAGAAGAACAACTTTCCTTTACAAACTGTTTCAAGATTGGAAGCCAAATAGGCAACAGGATATAGAAAGTAGTGACCTTTCAATGTGATGTATATAACTTGACCAAAATGAAATGATCACTGACTTTAAGAATAATAGGTAATATCCTGACAATTTGTGAACAACTTTAACTGTACAGATAGCTATTTATGGTATGCACGTGGATGTGTGCACACATGTATGTGTCCAAACACACACACACCAAAAAGAACATAATGATTAATCTAGAATTCTATGTTGTCAACTTTTAGGAAAGAAAGTAGGTGAGCTAGATCTAGATCCTTCTACAATCTAAATGTTCAGTTATGGTTGCACCACATGGTCTGACTCATTTCCCTTTTTGATTTGGCTGCCAGGAAGCTCAGAAGTAAATTGACAAGTTATTTTAACAACTGTGTATGACCTTATACTCTGACTTTCTGAATTCTACTTCATCCACTACCCTTCCCATGACAGCCTACCCTTCTGGTTCTGATTTATCTTTGTCTTAGTCCTCAAGGTTTCTTTTCATTCCCATTTTCCTTTCACTGACAATTTTTGTTTAATTACATGTTTTGTTGCATGTACTTCTTGTAGAACATCTCAAATTCCTTTCAAAATGACAGTACAAACTATATGCCAGGAAAAACTAACTTTGATTGTTTTTGTGTGCTGAATATTAAATGCTTTATATACATCATAGACACCATAGAAACGGGTGTCATCCTCACCATTTTATGGGTGAGGAAATTGAAGTATAAAAAGCCATTCACTTGACCAATGTTAGGAGTTAGATGGCCAAGTTTAACTTTTGACAGCCTTGCACCGGAGCCGGTGTTGTTCTTACCCACCACGCTGTTGGCCTCGATAGAGTAGGTGGAGAGTTAATCACCAGTACTATGTGAATATGTGCGCGCGCATGCACACACACACTCACATACAATATACAACATGCTCCTCAGAGGCAAATAGCTCAGGGCATCCCCATCCCTGCTATTTCTCCAGACTTGAAAACGTGGCAGGCAAGATGCCAGCAAAGAGCATGATCTTCAGAAGAAAAGAAGCCCTTTGCAAAGGCCCAGCTGGAGCAGAAACTGTGGCCCTCCTCGACCCTGCAGGGCTTCTCTCTGCTGTGTTAGTACAGCTCTCCACGCTATAGATGAGGGCCACGACAGGGCTGCGGAGTGGAGAACAATCCAACCCGTGCCCCCTGAAGTTGTGGCAGCGAGCTGAGCCAGCTGGGGAAGGTGAAGAGCAGGGTCAGAATGGTGTACATTGATCACACTGAGCTAGCACAAGCTCAAAAGTCAATATCTACTTGACATGCTGCAGTGTCCTCATGCACACTGGGAGCTCAGCTCCTCCAAAACGTGCTTTTCCTTTTCTTGTAGATGATCAAGTAGGGGACAGGGAGATGAGACACTGAGTGGACCCAACTATATTGGAAGCTCTTAATTTACTTCCAAGTAGTAGCATTTTCAACCCTCTTCTAAGAATTTCAGAGCAGTGATGTGTGGGTTGGAAGCCAAGGTGTGTGGTGTATCCACTGTGCACTCAGTGCTGCGCTAAGCCCCTATCAGGTGAATATTTGGTTTCCTGCCCAGGACCTGTTAGAGGATCACTAATTTCCTCCTTCAGTTTTGGGGGAAACCCCTCAGCATCACATACAACTTCCAGCCTCTTTATCCCTCATGTCCTCTCCAATGCAGGAAGAGCTACTTAACTGAGGGGACTCAATGGAGAAAGAACATGTGTGGCTCTGCCCCTTCCTCTGCCTCTCTTGGGGACCCACCTGCTAGCAGAGAGCCCTGCTTCAGCTCTGCCCTTCTGTTCCCCCAAATCTAACCACTAGGCTCTGCTTTGGGGAGGGAACACTAAGTTGAGTGTGCTTTGGACCTCGGGCTTGCTTGCCTGTGTCTGAGAGTGTCTCCACATGGATATCATCATGGACCAGCTCACTTTGCCAGGTGACCATGGACCCAAGTCACATCCTCCAACCTCCCTATGAAGGTAATAAAAATGGTGTTTTCCTCTCCATCTGCCTGCTCCTGAATCTATTTCTCAATGGGCATCCAACTCAATTAGTGTCAAATTTCCTGTGTAGCTTTGGGTAACTTCTTAAAACCCTCTGAGTTCATCCATTCTGCAAGTATTAAACATCAATTCTATATGATCTGTGGGAAATAAAGCCCTCTCCAAGAACCCATCACCTAGGGGGAGGCTCACACATATAAACAAATATAAGGTTGGAGGATGAGAGTGCTGGGATGGATTAGTGATGTCTGCCCTGGGCATGGAATTTGAAGTGGCATTTGTCATCCTTGTTCCATGGGATAAGAGGCTTAAATGGAGCGTCTGTTTCCTGGGTTCTGTTAAATCTGGTGGCAAGACCTCCCTACCTCCTTGTTCAATGTAATTTAATTCAACAGACGTGTGTTGGTTGCTTTCTGTGTGCCAGGCATTTATATTCAAAAATTCTTTAATTTCTATGACATGCCCATCTGGCCATTATGAATATCAATCTTGGCTCATTTGAGAGATGCATTTTGGAGAATTTCACTGTGAACTCCCTATACAGGGCAAAGCCACATGTCGTATATCAATCTCTAAAAATTCAACACAATGGCATTAGAAAATTCATTCTAATGGTAATACATGACAATACAGAACATTGATCTCTCTCTGAGACTGTTGACTCTATGTATGAATCTGCATTAGTCAAGATGTAGCTGAGAAGCACTCACGAAGATACTGTGACTTCATCCAACATCCCGTCATGTATGAAGCCACGCCTTTCTACACTGTTTCACGGAGTCCTCACCACGACCCATGAGGCAGCTTCAGTTGTCATCCTCATCATTCCCATTTTATAGGTGAGGAAAGTAAAGTTTAGAACAGTTAGGGGTCTGCCTCATGACCCAGGACTGCAAGGGCCAGAGCTACACCTTGAACCCAGGTCTTATAACACCAAAGTCTATAACCACCTCTTTCTCATACAGTCCTTCATCACGAAACAATAGCAGAAACTTCTGGGTTAAAACTTCCCTTCTGAAAAGTTCTAAACATCACACTCACTGTACTCCAGGTTCCTCTGTTTGAGCAAGGCATGACCACCTGGTGACCTTGGGCAACTCAATTCCCTCATGGGCCCTGGTTTTTTCATCTGGAAATGTGGAGATATTGAGCTTGAGGAGAGAGTGACTTCAGTTCAAAAGAAAATCTTATAATGTATATTTCAAAACCAAGAGGGTGGAGTCCTAAGAAAATCCATGTGTAACTTATCCATGTCACATATTAACTTATTAACACTCCCTCATTAATAATTATGTTACCATTTTCTCCCAGTGTGCAGTGGGGAACTGGTTCCCTTTCCAGATCATTGACAGTAAAAGCTGAAGGAATCATATTTTCAAGCTGCTATGCCAAGCTGCTGTCTCCATCAGCACTAATGCATTCTAGAAGCAGTATTTGGCGTCTGTGCATTGAGGACCTGGCGCTGGATTACATTTCTAAGTCAAAACGCAGTAAAGTGCACATTCAGAAAGATTTCACCATAATCCAAGAGTACCTTAATGGGCCTTTCAGCCTCAAACCACATTTTAACCCCTAAACTCTCACGGAGGGCTTGGTCATATCATTTTTCAATAGAGACATTTCACGGTTCATTGATTTTACCCAAGAATTAAAAAAGGCACTTAGAGTAAAAAAAAGAGTTGGGCTTAACTTATAAAATTAAATGGATCTTGAGCCCTTAGATTTAAAGGAGTCTTGTTTGATTAACACAACAGTGAATGAATTACCTATAAACAACCAGGCCCCTGTGAACAATGACTATTGTTTTCTTTACAGAAGATCACAATAGTCGCACTCTGCTGAGGATAAGACTGTTCTCCTTTACGCACAGCTAACCTGTGGGATGGACCATCTTTGCAAGTTTTGGCCAAAGCACACAAATCGATTCTGAAATGTCCAGGGCTAAGGAACAGATCACACAAGCCCTAATGGATGTGTTGAGTCTTGAGCTGGAAGGTTGTTCCCCCTCATTGTTTGAATTTAAAAAGAAGAAGGAAGCAAAGAGTAGGGGCTGGGATGAAAGTAAGAAAGAAAAGAAGAAATGGAAGGAAGCACTGTATTCAAGGGTGGAGAGGAGTTGCTGAAT
Source organism: Ailurus styani (assembly GCA_002007465.1). Classification (NCBI taxonomy): domain Eukaryota; kingdom Metazoa; phylum Chordata; class Mammalia; order Carnivora; family Ailuridae; genus Ailurus; species Ailurus styani. The sequence continues at coordinate 16,413,570 of LNAC01000001.1, forward strand.
GGGCTTTCATCTGTCCACCTGGTTTGCTTTTCCCTTGGGTATCTTGGCCACAGCTCGATTTGGACATTTCTGGATTTGATGAAGAAGGCAGAGCTACCCCACAAAGGCAAGGTGGTGATACGTTGCTGGAACGTTGGCCTTGGAAGACATCTGCAACTTGACACATCTTCATTTAGAGCTGAGAAAACAAAGGCAACTAAAGAGCCAAGAGGCAAAGAAATCAGCTCGGCTTGGATGTGGTAAGCCTGGGAGAGAATGCTCACCAGCCTTTTCTCGGGCTGCTACTCATTTCATCCCAGAGCATCTCCCAGAGTCCTCCCAGAACGCACCCACAGCCGTCTTCTCCTGCTATGAAAACCTTGGGTCACTGCTCCAACTCTGAACAGTCAACATAGGAGAGGCTTCAGATCCTAACAATAAGATGACCGACTTTAAGATTAGACTCGGAACGGAGTTACCCACTTAGGTTTGATAGCCACCAGTTAGCAGCTGGTGCCAGCAAGGTTCTCCTTATTAGTAGAGTAAATGAAGGTCAGCACCGCAACGTTTCATCAAAATCATCAAATTTGTTGAGCACCTGCCACATGCCACAGGGAGAGAAATAGGGAGAGGAGAAGGGAAGCAGAATGGAGGGAAAGAAGACGTGTCGACAAGGTCCCAGGGCGATTCGGTTGCCGGGGTTCAAACCCCTGGAAGCCCAGGATGAAGTCAGCACACGAGGGGTGGATATTCCTACATCCTAGCCACTGCAGGGGAAACAGTGGAGGAAAAGCCAGAACCTCAGCTAACGGAACACAGGATGTACCCCTCTGTCCTTGTTCAGAGAGGTTTTTGTATGTCATCTAAAATCAGAAATCCAAATAGGTCAAATCTAAACAGCTGACATGTTAAAATATTTCACCCACTTCCCGATTCTACAAACGCATTCTCAGGGCTTGCTGCCCGCTGGTTCTGCTGGGCACAGCGGTGGGGCGTTATGTAAGGCTGAAGGGCTCCACGTCCTTGTGGCAATTCGAACCCGGTGCAGACACAGACCCGCTACCAGGAAGATTGGCGGGGCGGGCGGTGGGGGGGAGGTCTAGTTAGGGCCAAGAAAGGCCTTTCACTCGAGATCTTCAGCAGGAGCAGGGTGAGTGGAGGTGCCTCCCTGCAGCAGATCCAGCAGGTGGAAAAGTGTGGAAGTGGGAGAAGGCTTGGCGTGCCCAGAGCTGAAGGAAGGCAAGTGGAGGGGGGAGGGAGGCGAGCGGTAAGGGAGGGGGCTGGAGCCCCGTGGGCCTGGGTGGGGGGGTTCGCTTTTCTTCGGAGCACACTGAGAGCCCACCGAAGGGCTTGGTAGGAGTCAATAGAGAGGCACCCAAAGGCCTGTGCGTGGGCTCAGCACCGGCCAAGCCCTGGCTTCCGGCCCCCTGAGCACCAACCGCGTCATTTCCCTGGGCCCCTTCCGCAGCACTCTCGGGGCCCTGATTTGTTCAGCTCTTCCTCCCCAGGGCTCTCTCGTGGCTTCCAAATGAACACAAACAAGGGGAAAAACACCCAGCCCCCAGGGGCCCCGAGCCTGCCTTACTTAGTGTGCAGAGACAGGGAGCGCAGCATGGCCCTGAGCGGCCCTGGGGCTGAGGCAGAGGGAGGGTGAAAAGGGGGGCCAAGGAGCAGCCCAGGCCCCCCTGCAGACCTTAGCTCCCTTGGGGGATGGGGCAAGCGAAGGGGAAACAGAGGTGTGTTAACAGTAAGGCTCCAGAGATGTCACGGTGTCGACAAGGACATTTACTCTCCGATGGCTCGAAGGGAGCAGGCTTCCTTGCCCCTTCTTAGCCCCTGGCTGCTGCCAGCAATGCTGGCCTTCCTTGGCTTACGGTGGCATCAAGCCAACGTCTGCCTCTGTCATCACGTGCTGGTATCCCTGTGTATCTTCACAGCATCTCCGTGTGTCTGTGTGTGTGTGTGTGTGTGTGTGTGTGTGTGTGTCTGTCTGTCTCTGTGGCTTGCCTCTTCTTACCACTTCTGTTGGATTAGGGACCCACCCTACTCCAGCACTTTCATCTTCCCTACTTCTATCTACAAGAACCATGTTTCCACATAAGGTCACATTTCTGAGGTTCTGGGAAGGTAATGAATTCTTGGAGGATAATCTTCAACCCAGTACAATCAGTTTCAGAATAATTATAGCAAACTCCTCATAGTACTTACTATGAGTCAGGAACTGCTTTATGTGCTTTATACATACTGACTCATGTAACCCTTGGGGTGACTCTAAGAGGTTAAGTATTATTATAATCTCCACCCTACAGATGAGGAAACTGGGGTACAGAGAGGTTAAGTAACTTGCTCGATGTCATACAGCTAATAAGGAATAAAGTAAGGATTTGAAGCCAGGTAGAAATTTTTGGAATCTGTCCTCTTAACATTATATTGGATTATCTCTCAGAAGAGTGGGATGGTCAACTGCTTAAAACCTACCTTCCTATGGAGACCAGGAACCTCATAATAAAAATAGTAGCAACCAAAAGTACAATAAGAAAAGCTATGGGGTGCCTGGGTGACTCAGTTGGTTGAACGTCTGACTCTTGATTCCAGCTCAGGTCATGATCCCCAGGTGGTGGGATCGAGCCCTGCATCAGGCTCCTTGCTCAGCGTGGAGTCTGCTGGTCCCTTGCCCTCTGCTTCTCCTCCCTCTTGTGCCCTCTCTCTCTCAAATAAATAAATAAATAAATAAATAAATAAAATCTTAAAAAAAAAAAAAGGAAAGGAAAGCTAACATGAGAAATGTTTTGAGGGTAGGAGGTAGACCTCTTCAATATTCTCATTTTTACAGAGGAGGAAACGGAGACCTGAAGACAGTAATTGCCGTGGTAACACAGACAGCAAGCTCTCCAGCACATTTCTCAAGGGCATTGGTAATTACCATTTTATGTTGGTGGCCAACTCCTCCCATCCACCTTGGGAATTGAGAGATATCTTAAAGGACACCCAGAAATCCCATTTGTAATGGATCTGCCTAGGCCTGAAGACTGGGTTTCTGGGGAAACAAACACATAGTCCTGGTTTGTGGTGTTTGCTGACTTGCATGGTATAAATACTCTCACCACGGCCAATTTCAAGTCCCAGGGTGATGTCACGGAGTTCAGACCTGGGAGGAGGTGGGCACGATCAGTTCCCGTGAGCCTTTCAACCTGGCTCAGTCACACCACCAACCCCAGGGATCATGAATAAAAGGTTGATGTGGACTTCTGAAAGCAAACAAAGCTCTTGGTCTCCTGGATCAACATTCAGACACAAAGATTCCTTTAGCGTTTAGAGATGCAGTCAGAGTAAACAGGGTCAGAGGGGCAATCTCCTAGGCAGCCAAGGGACATGCTTGGTATAGCACCAGGAGGTCCGTAACACTTACAAGAATTAACAGATAATATCTGCACTTCATATATGGGAGATGCTTAATAATTAATCCCTATTATTATGAGGTTATTATAACAGAACTTTGTATTTACATAAAACCTTCCCATTAACTAGAATGGTGAAGCTTCAGGATAGTCCAACCCTCAAGATTAGCTAGAGAGAATTTACCCTCCCTGATCAGTTGACAAAACTTAGACACAGAGAAGTGACTTGGCTTAAGCATGTGCAGCAGAATCAGCCTGGAACCCGGCTCATCTGAACCAAGACTTGGGAATTGCAAAGCCAACTTTCTGGGCTTAGTTTGATCCAGGTGAGGGCACAAAGCAAGTTTATGCACAGTTGAAGGGGGGGCAGGCTAGACAAGACGCCCCCAACATGGCAGAGGCCAGTTGCCCAGGGAGGTGACTGCTGCAAGGACTTCAAAGAGAGGCATAGGTGGATGAGTCCAGCGGTGGCCAATCTAAGAAGCTGCGGTCCTGACAGGGGCTGCCAGTCCAGATTTCACCTACCTCAAAACTGAAAAATCAAGTCTTAGGTGGAAGCCTAGAGGGAATTAGATAAATATCTGTGTTTTGACCTCTGCCCTTCGCTGCCTATGGCACCTGAACATGGCTCCTCATTTCACAAACAGAGAAAGAAGGTGGAGTGACTGCAAAGGTCATGGAATTTAGGAGGCAAAACCATTTGCGGGATTATGAGGAGCTTTTTAACCCCATGTGCACCCCCTCAGGCTTTCATTTCCTCCCTCCCATCCCCTAACACATTCATATTAAGTTTATTTTTTTTTAGTTTTTTAATGATTACAGACATATAGGAAATTGCCAGAATGGTAGATAGAATAGTTCTGTGAACCCTTCACCCAGCTCCCCCCAATGGTGACATCTCTGTGTAATGAGCACAATATCAAAACAGAAAATCAACATGAGTACAATAGTTACCTAGACTACAAACCTTATTCAATATTCACCGGTTTTCATTCGCACTTCCGCATGTTGGTGGGGGGGGAGGGATGTAGTTCAGTGCAATATGAACCCTCATCTAGATCCGTATAACCACCACCAAATAGGATCCAGACCATTCCATCACCACAAAGAAACTCTCTCATGCTACCTTTTATAGACTCACCCCCTCATCCCTGTCCCTGTCTCCTGACAACCACCAATTTGTTCTTCATCTCCAGAGTTTTGTCAGTTTGTATGTGTTATATAAATGGAATCATAGAGCATGCAATCTTTAGAGACTGGCTGTTTTCACTAAGCAGGGTGCCCTTACCCATGTTGTGACATGTTGAGTTGAATTGTGTCCCCATCAAATTCACATGTGGAAGTCCTAACCCCTAGTACCTCAGAATGTGATATTTAGAAATAAAGTCCTTGCAGATATTAAGAGTAGGTCATACTAGAGTATGGACTAGAGTCCTAATCCATTAGGACTGGTGTCCTCATGAAAAGGAGAAAATGAGACAGGGATACACACACAGGGAGGACACCATGAAGGACTGGAGTCAGACTGTCACAAGCCAAGGAACTGCCAGAAACTAGAGACAGGTGGGAATAGTTCCTTCCCTAGCACCTTCAGAAGGAGAAGCGCCCTATGGATATCTTGATCTCAGACTTCCAGCCTCCAGAACTGTTAAGACGTAAATTTCTGTTGCTTAAGCCACTTGGATCTGTAGAATGTTGTTACAGCAACCCAAGCAGACTAATACATTGTATACCTCACAGGTCTGTTCCTTTTCATTGCTGAGTTGCATTCTACTGTATGGATATACAAGAAAGAATTTAACCATTCACCCATTAGAGGACATTTGGATTGTTTCTAGTCTCAGGCCATTATGAATACAACTGCTACCAACACTCATGGACAGATTTTTGTCTAAACAGTAGTTTTTAGTTTTCTGGGATAAATATCCAAGAGGGCAACTTCTGGGTTAAGGGGGCATATGTCTATTTACTTGGCAAGACATTGCCGGTTGTCCCATATGGTCAATTTTTATGATGCACAGACTCCCTCCAGCCTTTGATAAGCACTCTTTCCACTTTTAAAGGCTGCTAGGGACTCTTGGAGGGAATGTGGAGGAGGGGGAGGTTGGGGTCACAGCTAGAAAACATGACAGAAACATGGCATTCTACTACTCATGCAGCTGACAATGGCAATGTTAATTAACCAAAAAAGAACCACAGTCAAGCTTGGTTATCAGAATGAATTCAACAAACATTGATTCAGTACTTACCATGTGCCAGGCACCAGCCTGGAGGCTGGGAACCAGGAGGACTGGGATGGGGATTGTCTCTTAAATCATCTCCGTCTAAGTCAGACACATGTACACAAATAACCTCCATGCTACCTAGCGTGATGAGGGCAGGGACTCGTGAGACATGCATAACTGAAAGCTGCCAACAAACTCCAAATAATAAGCATTGGGTTCTGGAGTGGATGAACTGATCCTGCTCCCTTCTAAATTTCTTCTTACTTATTATGTTATTGTCTGGAACATGAGTAGGCAGCTTGCAGAGAGGGCTGAGATGAAAATTTAATTGTAGGCAAACCAGCAAGTGAACATCAAGACTCAGAATCATCTTTTGATGATGGTTTGAGCTCCTGAAAATGGAGGATGACAGTTGGATTAGTCACAAAAACAAGAAGTGTTTTATTGGATTATCTGGATCATCTGTCTGGTCGAACCCGCTCACTCAGGGATAGCCCACCTCTCACATTCCCAAAGCTTCTTCTGAGGGAATGCACTTGCCACCCACCAGCTTTCCTTGTCAATCCATTCGTTTTTTCCTTCCTTGCCCTTCGAAGGAACAAAGGCTAAGGAATTAAGGCTTGGCCTCGATTAAGGGCTGTGGGCAAGTCCACAACCTTCACTGTCTCTGCTCAATGGAGAGCTTTTAAGGCCCATATGAGGACTGACTTCACATGCAATCTACTCCACAAAACTCTTAAATTAAGTGAGTAGACCTCCCTTGCCCTGCCCTTAGAACAACTTTTATTGACCTAAAACATTCAATAAATATTTTACTCCTTGTCTATTGTAAGTTTTAGCTTGGATAGAGGATGATAGCGTTCCAGGATTGATATTCTCTGCCTTTCTAGTGTTCACACGAGTGATGGCAAGCCCAGGGCTAAACCAAAGAGGAATCATCACTGCAATATTAGTTTGTAAAGACAGAGCTCCAAAATCACAAACTAAAAACAGAACAGAAAAGAGACTGCTAGTTGTCTGATGATCCATTTCCCTCTAAGCTTTCTCTGAACATGGGAGGCAGCCTGACTACATTTCCCAGACTGCCCTGCAGCTGGGTGTGGTCACATGACTGATCACTGGCCAATGGCATGTGAGCAGAAATGGATGTGATTTGCATGACACAGCCTTAGAAGAAAAAAGTGTGTCCTCCTCTGGCTCTTTATCTTGCCTCTTCGAAATTTGACACGTGGAGAGCCATTTTGGAGCATGCATTCAAGAACAACTCCTCAGGGATGGTGGACGAGCAAGAGATCAAGATTCTGGGTCCTCACCTCTATGGAGCCATCTCATCAACCAACTTATTCTTGGGCAATCTTATGAAAGTGAAATTAATTTCCATCTTTCTTGCTTCTTCCAATGTTATTTGTATTCTGCTAAGACACGGAATAAATTGAGGAAGAAAGCCAGTCGATGCATGAGATGGGAAGAATCAAGAGAACAGAGAAGCAGGTTTAAGGGTTTGCAATTGGAAAAGCAAGAGCTGGAGAGAGGCACGATCCAGTGTGCAGCTTGGCTCTCCAGTACCGAAGCCCGGAGCAGCACTCGGCTCACATTTGTTGATAGAAAGGTCTCTCCTCACACTCACGTCCACTGTGCAAATACGACATCCTCTTCCTCACTGTCTAGCCTTTGCACATGTTTTCCCTTGAGCCCAGAATCCCCATCTCCACCCCTACCATCCCCCAAACCTGGAGAAATCCTACTCATCTTTCAGACTTCTGTAGGACTCTTGCTTCCCCAGGGGGAGGCCCTCTCTGGGTGAGGCACCCCTTTTCTGTGCTCCTCTCAGTGTCTCCCCTGTCTGTACCCCTGCCTGTTCATTTTCCTGGCTCTCCCTCCAGCTGAGAATGTCAGGAGGGCACGGCCCACACCTGACTGGGAGCCACTGTATCCCCAAGGCTAGCCCCAGGCTGCCCACAGGATTCCAGAGACCCTGAAAGAGTCAGAAAGCCAGAAGCGGGCTTTCGAAGGTGTAGGTCAAACAGCAGTTACCTGAGAACTGGGGAGGCTTCACCTGGAATCAAAACCCCCTGGCAGACCCTGCCTCCTCGGGGAGACCCAGCCAACGGCCCCAATGCCTCTGTTGCTGGGAGAAGCAATTAGAATTAGGGGCATCCTCTCTTCCAGCAGGGTTTGCTAACCATTTAGCATCCCACAGCCCTTTCCGCTGTCAGCTCCCCCTCGTTCAGGTGGTGGTGGCTGAGCCGGGGGTTTGTTTTTCTCTATTTCTTTCTCACTTTCCACCTTGGGTTTTATGTTTCAAGTGTTATTCTGCGGCTCAGATGGGAGCACAGCTCTCTGGCCACCGGCCTCCACGTCACCTTGGCCTGCACAGCGCACCTCCCTCAGGAGCTCCCGGGACCTGGGGACACCCTAGGCGCCAAATGAAAGCTCCACCTTGCCTCCAGTCGCTTCCTAGCTTGTGAAGGCCCAGAGCAGTTCCAGCCGGTTCCTCAAAAGCCACACAAATTATTCAAAACAACAACAATGTGGGAGGAAGAAAAGCAGCTAAACTGCAAAAGAAAATTCTCTGGTGCACCCAAGCGGTCAGGTGTCTGGCTTTCTCTGAGGAGCAGCAGGTGGAGGCGGCTCCCCAGAGCGCCACCCGGTCTCCTCCAGCTCTGGGGCCACTCTGCTGCACCCCACCCCCCACCCCCAGGAGCAAGGTGACTCGTCCAGGCTGCCAGGTCACACGGCACCCAGCACTCACAAGGACCTGCTGCCGTGGTCTTGAATTCGTCATGACTTTGGAACAAAACCCACCTTCCCATTCGGCACCGGGCCTGATTCGCACCACCAAGCAGGGGTCTGTGCGGTCCTTTGGCATCAGCTCTTGTGTATCACAGGCTACCTTCCCACGTGCCAGGTTCAGGGATTCCCAGTATCTCCAGGACGTCAGATTCAGAACATGGGATCTGGAAAGGGTCCTGGGACAAGGTGAGGTAGGACAAAAGTCCAAGCTGGGTTCGAATCTCACCCTGCAACTGATTAGCCTTAGGCTAATTATCACCCACCTCTGACCCTCAGTTTCCTTGTTTGTAAAATAAAGGAAGGAATACCTTACCTCCTAAAGTTGCTGGGAGCATCAAAGAAAGTCATTTATTAGAACAAGGCCCTTGGAAGAGACTGGGGCTTTAAATATTTGAGGTTGGAAAGCAGCCATTTTGAGAATGTCAGACAGTCTCTGTAGTTGATGAAGGGGAAAAATGAATTTGTCTTTGGAACAGACGCTCCCTTTGTTTAAGAAAGGGCCACATCCCTGAGCCTGTTTGGTCCTACTGGTAAGGCCAGTTCTCCTCCTAATGTATACCATTTACAAATGTCAGTTGGAGACTCTCCAGATGAATCCCAAAGTTAGAAATTCTTTTTCTGTAAAACTTGGAACTTCAGTGTCCAATGCTTGAAAAATCACTGTATATTCTTGGGAGATTAGTTTGTTTTTTTGACCAAAAATGAGCTCACAAGTGATCGAGTGCCAAGATCTACCCCCGTAAGAAGGGAGAGGCAGTCTTGGCCCCCAAAACTGGGCCCAGCCTGTTGAGTTGCTCCTGTGGGGCTTTTTAAACTGAAGAAGCCAGACTTGGTGAAGCCAGAAAGGTCTGTGGTGATTGTGATTGGGTCCGACGGCAACCTGACAGGTGAGAGGGGCATTTCCTCCAGAGGTAATGAAGGGTCCCACTGTCGGGCTTCCTGGGAGTTGGGCGGAATCCTGCCAAAGGGACGAGAGGCCATGGAGGCTGGATGGGATGAAGCTCTTCCTCTCCCAGAGAGTGGCCTGAAGCCCCCAGCAGAGATGTTCTCAGGGTACCTTTTGGGTCATCTGGCCTCATGAAGTCCCCAGTAAAAGCTACACAAGGCCAAGCTTCGCCTTTTTGTTAAATTCTATTTTCCTCAAACATGCAGGGACACCCGGGTGGCTCAGTCAGTTAAACATCTGTCTTCAGCTCAGATCATGGTCCCAGGATCATGGATCGAGTTCCACATGGGGCTCCCTGCTCAGTAGGGAGCCTGATTCTCCCTCTGCCCCTCCCCCTCCACTCATGATCTCTCTGTTTCTCTCTGATAAATAAAAACATTAAAAAAAATTCAGAGAAGTTACATCATTTACATTTTAAAAATTACGTTGTACAACATCCATATATACAATTTTTATTCATCGATCATATTTTTTATCAATGTATCAATTCAGTAAAGCTGGGGGGTATAAATATCATCTCCATTCTCTTTAAGCTGTGCTTCGGGGATGGAAGAAAGGAGCTCACATCCATGTCGGGCATAAAGATACACAAGTTTGAGTGTCAACAGCCTGGAAAACAGGGTACTAAAAGATGCCCAGCTGTGTTCAAGAGAAGCAGTAATGCAGAACAAGGAGGTTGAGAAGGATGACAGCCCACCACCTGGGTGGACTTGTGGAACGTTCGTGTGTTCCTTGGGGTTCCCAGAAATACCCTAGAGAACTTCCTTGAGGAATGGACTTCCTTTAGCTGGTGAGCTGGGAGTTAGGATTATCATTGTGTGCCCACAGATGAAGCAGGTCCAGGAGTCGGGGTGTGGAGGTCAAGTGGTTTCCATATGTAAAATGATTTAATCTGATGCTTAATGACCAGTATGATAATAATTACTGTTTTTTTACAGTTGAGGAAAGTAAGCCCCAGAAAGCTTAACCAAGTTTTCCAAATATTCGTGATTTCTTTACCAGCTACATCCTCTTCCTGGAGAGCCTGTGACGGCCTCATCATGGGACCATTTCCCCTGATCACAGCTAATTGGACCGGGAGTTAACACCTAACCCGAGTTAAACCAATTAGAGTTTCTTTCCTCGGTATTTAAGCAAAGTGATCATTGGTCTCTACTGTGTATCTGAGCTGTGAGGAGCTGAGAGTGTCGAGTCTGGAATCATTGCCAAGGTCAGCCAAAGCCCTGGGCACATGAAGTAAGGAGGAGCAGAAAGTAGGCCTGGCAGGGGAAGTCGTCTTCTGTGGGGAGGTGAGCCGGGCAGGTATCAGAGGAGCTGTGGAAACAGGCTGCCCAAGGGGCCAGAGAGAGGTGGTGACCTCGCACTTCCTCTGCCGCGGCGCTGAGCTTCCCACAACGGGGTCCCAAGAGCTGCCCCTAAACACTCATAATAAGGCCCCTGCTTTTTATCTGAGCTAAATCGAAGGAGCTCCTTTCCCTGCAATCAGCAATCCCTGAACCACGTTCCCAGAGAGGGACCCAGCCCCGTGCTCTCTCTGCGCCACCCCAACACCGGCTCCCTCCCTTAGAGGAAGACGGATTTCTTTGGCATTTACTCAATCTGTTGAGGTATATTATAATGACAATGTAATTTTTCTTCTATCCTCCCAAAGTCAGGGTTGGGACCCAATGCTCAGAAATGGCCCAAGTTTCTATCTGAAGATCTCTAAGTAGGGATGGTCACATGACACCTGAATAGCCATCAGCAGACACCCCGCCTAGGCGGTGGCAAATGCCAGCTGAGGGACCAAAGGAGCCTTTGTCTGTGGCCTGGCAGGGCTCCCTGTTCTGGACCAGGCACTCAGGTTGGATCCTGGCATCAGGTGATTTCCAGAAAACAGTGAGACTCCAGCCTACGGTGGCCAAGTTCCCTGTATTATTTCCCTGCTAGGAAACAAATAACAAATAACTTGGCAGGCAGAGACACTGGGGAGCTTTCTACCATCAGTGAGAAAGCTGGGACCGTTCCATCGGAGCTGTCTATATAGAAAAATCCACGTAACTTCTCCGTTGGCCCATCGCATAGCTGCCATGTATTTGGGACCCTCGATAAAAAGATAAACCTGCTCAAAATAACAATAATAGTAACTAGTGAGCTTCTCGGTACCTCTACCAGGCCCTTTGTGTACATTCTTTTTTTTTTAAAGATTGATTGATTGACTTTTTTTAGAGAGTGAGAGAGTGCCCGAGGGGAGGGAGCAGAGGGAGAGAGAGAGAGAGAGAATCTCAAGCAGACTCTGCACAAGCTTGGAGCCTGATGCGGGTCTTGATCTCATCACCCTGAGATCATGACCTGAACCAAAAACAGGAGTCAGAAGCTTAACCGATTGAGCCACCCAGGCGCCCCTGCATGCATTCCCTTTTGCTTCTCAAACCAGCATATACAATGAGGGGCGGGACTGGGTTTTACAGATCAGCAAGCTGAGTCTCCGAGAGACTTGTTGCATTTTCCCCTGATGTCACAGAGCTGCGAGTCCACTCCACTCTGCCACTCCCAAAAGCTAGCCTTTCTCTAGTTCATAAAATTTGATCTGAACAGTGTGTCTAAATGTTTTCATTTCCTCTTCATCAGTAATCATACCATTATATGGATAAAGAAACCGAAGCAGAGAAACCCTAAATCATTTGCCCACATGGAAGACAGAGGTGAGATCTGAACTCAAGTCCAGCCAGGCCCCAAACTGAGGTTCTGCTCAGGGCCCCTTCTAAGCTCTCTTCCGAGCCCCTCTCTGGAGAGACCGGCTGTGCCCGGTTGGGTTGCTAAGGTCAGCCGAGATGCTCCATGACACGTGGAGGCCCTGTCCGCCCCCCCCAACCCAGCCTAGGCCTCTCCCCCTGCCCTCACTGGTCCCCCCCCCCCACCGCCGTGGCATTTCCTGAGACCCACCACTGCCGCGTCAGGTGGGCAGGTGACAGGCCTGACACCAGCCCCCTGACGCTCAGACAGGTGTGCCTCGTCAGCTCTAAGATCACACAGCTAGTAATTGGCAGCGCTGGGCCTTGAACGTGGGTTCTCCCCACAGCACTGCGCTGCCTCTTTAAGAGATTTGCAACAGGAGCCTCTGAAAACCCAAAAAGCCCTCGGGTGAAAAGAAATGAGGAGCCAAAAGGCAGAATTTGAGGCAGGATGACAAGCCATGGGGTGGAAACGCTCCCGAGTCCCAAACCCTCTGAGGTTGCTCGGCCACTGTCAGCGCCCTCGGGCGTCCTGAAGAAGGAAACCAGCCCTGTTTCCAGAAACATCGGTGACTGTGTCGAACCAGGCGCTTTTGTGATTGCACAGCCGCAGCTCTACGATGCCTTGGCCCCATCTTGTTTACCGCCCCCTTGAAACGAAGAGGGGACATTGGGTCGGTGGGCCATCTTCCTGGATCCATCCTGGGAGACGAGCTGCGGGAGGGTCCCGGGGGCGTCTGCCTCCATCCTCACCAGAAGGATGCGGGGAGCAGCATCTTGGAGGCAGGAGGAGCTGGCCTGAGGCTCTGGAGCTTGGACGGCCCCGGTGATGCTCTGAATTCAGGCAGGAGGCTGAGGTTTCACTCCCCTCTGCCCCCCACCAGGGACCCATCATCACAGGCTGCCCAGGGATGGACAGACAGTCAAACAAGGCAGCTCCCTTTGACGGAGGGCAGTTTTCGGCTGTGGGCCTCCAGCAGCCCCCACTGCCGGCAACCGAGTCAATAAACACCCTAATTCTAAAGGGGGACCCAGGGGGTGCACCATAGCGTCCTCTCTGAATAGCCCGGTGCAGACCCACAAACAGACACACCCCCAGCCCTGCACCCACTCCTGCAGCCCCCCAAACTGCAAAGTTGCAAAAAAGCACCGTGAGACATCACCCTCGGAAACGAAAAAAGAAAAGCGAAAGAGGCAGAGGCCCCAAACTCGTGTTTTTTCCAACAGCTGAAGCAGAAAGAGCAAGAGAGCAGGAGTCCCCTCAATCTGGGATGGCTTTGGCCTGCTGGCCACCACTATGACAGATGACGTTGTTATTCAATGACACGATAGACGGTTGCCGAATTCGCCCAACTTTATGTAGATTTTTTTTTTAAAAATCCATTTCCCCCATAAACAAGAGCATAATTTTAACCAGCAAACCACTCAAAATCTTAACCCCGAGCCGCCTTATTTGCATTTTTTCCCGACAGAGCTTACATTTTTTTATTTCTTTAATTGGACAATTTTGAGCATGAAGCCTGACCACCAGCCGTGCCGGGTGATAACATCCTTATTCTACAGCCGTAGTCCCCCCCGCTCTCCCCATTTCCAGAATTAAAGGAATGTTTCATGGCCCACGGCCACTTCCAGAGTTAAAAGAATGTTAAAAAGATTCGGGGCTCAGTCTGTTGGGTCCAAAGAGGATACAAATGAGAGTGTCGGTCCCCTGAGCCCCCTTCTCATTTTGGGGCATCTTGAATCATTGCCACAAATGTTGGGGCTCTAAAACTTCCACAGGCTTCCTTGCTGGAGTTCTGAGGGCCTTGGAAAGGAAGCTCTACAGACCATGAGAAAAGCAGGGCACAAAGGGAAAACCAATAGGTTATCTATCCAAAAATCCTTCAAGGGCCTCCCGAACTGCATCTCCTTCATTTAATGACTCGCCTGACGAAAGGGGGCAACGGTGACCCATCCTGGCCCAACCAGGTCCATTTCCAGGCCCATCTTGGTCCATCTCCACATCGGCTGGGTGGTGAATTCACACGGACTCGTCCTCACATGCACAGATGGCAGATTTATAACACACGAGCTCAAACATCGTTCTAAAAGACTCTCTGCTTGTTCACGTATTTCTGGACTTTGGTTTCGTTGTTTTGTTTTTGTTTTTGTCTTTATTATTACTGCCGTTGCTATTTTTGATCCTCCATGTTCTTGAGGGACCCTTCTCTGGGGCAAGGTCATTGGGGTTCTTTGATGCCATGGTGGCTTTGCACTTAACTTGCAGCCGTGGAACCCCTCAAGATCAAAGAGGCAAGGCGGGATTAATGGAAAAGAATTGCTGTTTCTTTGTAAGAATTTCTGGATGTTAACCATCTCTGACCGTGTGTCAACTCCTTCCAACTTCATTCATCAGTAAGGCTCTCTTGAAACCTCACGGATCCCCTGGCCTATAATCTTCCTTTGTTTCTGTAATGAGATGAAGGGAAGTAAGTTCCACTGAAATAAGTTCCAATTAATTATGCCTCTGAGTAAATCTTTTGGATCACGATAAGTGGCTCACAGTAAGAAACGCCAGCTCTCCTGGAATATGTGTTCATGCACTCGCTTTTTGTTTCTTGTTTCTTTATAGGAAGGAAGGGAAATCAGGCAACATTTCAAAACTCAAAAATTGATTGCAGTTAAATACTTCAGAGGATCCGTGATTTGGAAGACAAGACAGCGGTGCCTTCAAACCTTCTGGAAACACTCTCCGGCCAGGTGGAATTGGACTCGTGCTTTTCCTGTTAGATCTAAATCCTATGACATTATCTGAAATTCTCTCCCTGTGGAGATTTCTGGTGGGGATGTGGGGAGTGGGCCGCGGCAGGGAATGGGAGGGTAAGTTGAAACAGAAATTGTGTTTTTCAACATCAGATAAAAGTTTTAATGTAAGTTTGGATTTTTGCAAGGAGGAAGGTTAACCATTTGTTTTACAAGTCACTCGATGGCTTTGGATACAAATTTCTTTGAGTTTCTAAACGGGGATACTATTGGCCACCAAGGAATGATCTGAGATTTATACAAGTTTCGTGTACATAGACTATACAGGAAACCAGCAGTGGAAGGTGGTGTCCAGCCAGTAGAGTGGGCATTCTCAAAGCAAGAGAGGCCGAAATAAAAAAAAGAGAGAGAGAAAAAGAACTCTGGGGAACACAGTTGTTTAAAAAGGAGACAGGGTGGAGAGCCCCAGGTCAAGTCACTAAGACACAAGAGCCATTCTTAGTAGGTTTCAGGTATAGCACCAAGAACTTCACCATAAATATTAACTAGACTCATTTTTCAGACAGTGAGACCAAGGTTCAAGGTCAAACACTGGCAAACAAATGAGCCAGGATTTAAAACCAGGCTCCACAGCACAAGCTCATAACCCCCGGACTCTACTGCAGACTGAGAAGAAGGAAATGCTCAGGGACCTGGGCAGGGGACAGAAGAGGCAGAAGTTTCAGTGATATGAAAATGGCATTTTGCTTGAGACAGGCAGAATCAGGTTAAAGGATCAAGATTGCATCTGGCAACTAGGAGGTTTCGATGGTTAATTTTATGTGTCCACTTCATTGGCCATGAGGTGCCCAGATATTTGATCAAATTGGATTCTGGATGTTTCTGGGGTGGGGCTGGGGGGTGAGATTAACATTTAAATCATACCCAGAATAAGCATACTGCCCTCCCTCATGTGGGTGGGCCTCGTTCAATCAGTTGAAGGCCTAAATAGAACAAAAAACCTGACTCTCCTCCAAATCAGTGTTTAAAATTTATCTATGCACAGAAAGGTTTCAGCACATTTTGAAAATAAAAGAGGACCCGCTTACCCCTCCTCAGGTCATTTACTCATGCATGGGCTCCATCCCACGCTGCAGATGCTCTAAGGGGTGTGTAGACTCTTGTGATCCCACATAACTGAAGAAGTGACAAGATTTGATAGGAATGCAATTACCACATGTCAAGCACCTTCTGGGAGTCAGGCACCTTGCTGGCACATAAAGGGACTGATACAACAAAGATACAGCCTCGGCCCTCATGCAGCTCCCAATCCAATCTTGAGTGAGAAGGAAAAAAAGTGCATATGAAAATAGCTATCACTCAGGTCGGCCTTAGAGCCTGCTTTGAGAGAGGTGCAGTGGTCCAGGGGTACCATGTTGGGTCTGTGTGGGAGGAAGAAGAAGCCAGGGTTGGTCATGCTCCCACTAGGCACCAAAACCGGTATCTCATCTACTCTTCCCAACAATTCCTTGAAGATATTCCATCCCCGATGCTTTGAGATGAGAAACCAGAGGCCAGAGGATATGCAGCTGGGGAGGCGGGGGCTAGGAAGACATTCTCCGCCATCTTATCTGCTGTAGGGTTCTCATTCTTTCTCCACTCGTGTCAGTGTGAGGAATGGACTACTCCCCTGGAAATAGATGTTTTATTCTAAAAAAAAAAGTTTTAGGGATGTGATATCGGCCTCCTCTAGGAGAGTTATTCAACACATTAGCACACTGAAGGCTCTGAGAAGTCCTGCAGCAAGACACTTGTAAGAGTATTCTCCACATTTACTTGACCACTGAGCCATTTTTTCACCTGCCGTCTGTGAATTGTCTTGGAACCAGGGATCCTTACACTCTGCTACAGGACTTTCTTCTGAGCAGGGGAGGCAGAACATGAGAGCAGCTCAGCAGAGGGGAGCTCATGGAGCTTTGGCAGGTGCAGAAGAGGGGACAGATTACCGTTATCCTTCATGGGAATAGCTGGAACATTCCAGCCAGCCTGCAAAGCACCCTAAATGAAGTCCCCTCTCCCCCGGTGCAGGCACTGAGGTGTGAGGACTTGTGCACCGCATATCCCCGTGGCTGCAATGATGCTGAGACATGGAGGCCATGAAAAGAGCACAAGTGACAGCCAAGTCGGTGACAAGTTAATTTCCCTGGTGAGGATTTGAGCCCGTGTGGCCCAAGCAGGAACACAATTTGCCTAATTTTCCCTCAAGGGACGTGTCTTCCTGCCTCAAGAAAGCCACTAAGGAGTTTCTCACTCTTACTTGTAAACAACCGTGGATAATGTCTTCCCATGATCTCTCGGCTGCGCTGGCCTTTGGCTGCTCATTTAGCCTAAACTGCTGACAGCTTTGCCGGCTCCCTGGAGGCCCACACCCGCCGGAGAGGCAGCCCTCCCCTGGACCCTCCAGAGCGTAGCATGCCTGAGGGCATGGGCAGAGAGGGAGCCGAGGGAGCCCCAAACTCCAGGACCCGCCCCCTAAGAATCCTCCAGGGATTCGGATATGGGCTTCTAGGGAAAGGGCCACTGGTTAACCCAAATTAGGGGAAGTACATCAGCAGGTGCGTGTCACCCATTTATCCTCATCATTCACACCCTTGGGAGTCTGCCCTGGGTTTGAATCCCACCTCTGACCCGTACCAGCTGCGGGACTTTTGACAAGGGACACAACCTCCCCCAGTCCGAGATCCTTAGCCATCAATGGGAATGGGGTGAAGTAAGAGGCCTGGCGTGAAGTAACAGGGATCCAGCCTGGGAAATAGAGGTCTCCCAACAGCGCTGATGATGTGGATGACCGAAGCATGGACCCCGACCTCAACAGCTCTCTGTGGCTGGAGAGAAAATGAAACTAACTGCTGACGCGCCCTAGAAGAAAGGCCCAGGGCACCAGCACAGACAAGAGGAAGTTTCCAGAGGACGTGCTATCTTGAAATAAGAGTATGACCAAAAGGGAAGGGAGGAGCAAGGAACAGAATGGGCAAAGGGCCAGAGATCACCCAGCCAAGTGACGCCAGCTGCCCCAGAGGGGAGGGCCCCAGCCAGACACAGGAGGACGGGGCCAGGGAGACAAGGAGGGAGCAGGGAGGCATGGTTGTGAAAGCCAGGAAGCCACGTGGAAGCCACGTTGGAAGCCAGGCTGGTTCTGCTGATGCCATAGGGCACAGAGCCCTCGAAGTCTCCTGGGCTCCGGCGCTGGACTGAAATGGTCACCAGATGAGAAGTAACGGGCCTATGTGTAAATGGCGTGAGTGGAGGAGGGAGGCCATCCGGGGACAAGAGACAGCAGTCACAAGGCCAAATCACAGAGATTTCACTTGCAATCAATGGGAGCTTTCTTGAGAAGAAGCATCAAAAACGAACAAGCAGACACACAAACCTCAGCTCTCCTCTGCTTGGCCCTTTGCTGTGATCCTTCCAACGTTCCTGAGGCCGTGGGGGGATGGCACTGGGACCAAGGAAGCTGTTCTCGCCTTATGTGTAATGATTTAATTGGATTAATGCATTACTTATTTAATGAAAAATTAATTGAAAAAAATCCTAAGAAATCCACTGTTCCAGCATTCTAGAAGGATCCCTCTGAAGGATTCATTTTTAATTTCTGCATAGAGGTTTCCACAAATTTGCTGCATGAAACACCTATATCTCTGAGAGAATTTCTTTCTGAGGCCTAAAAGCTGCCAACACACTCCTCCTTGGTGGCCTGGTCCAACCGGCGACGGTGCCTTTATGAATGTCTGCTGAAAAGGAACCCCCAACGGGCAAAGCCAGTGGTCTCTTCAGTCTGTTAGCTCAGGACTTACCGACTACTTCTCTGAGGTTCATTTCTCCAACCTGCCTCATCAGAAACCACCTTTCCTTCGAGAAACTGCTTTCTCTGTACTGTGAAGGCTTCCAAGCTAAACTAGCAGAGTGGCAAGCTTCCCACTGGAGAAGAAGTTTCCTGGTGCATCTTTGGCATCTGGCGGAGACAGGGACGTTCCAAAGCCTGAACCTCGAAAACCAGCTGGAGCCCATTTTACACTCTTGTCCCCCCTACCTTGTCAAAGGGCCCTTCTGTGCCCTACCATCATCAGGAGAAAAAAGACAGAAGGCTGTGCTGGCTGGGCAGTGATCAGTGGCATAGAAGGCGCCGAGGGAGACGAGAATATGCAGCATTAATATTTAATGCCCTTTTTCCATTTTCCCCTAATAAGCTGAGCGCTACGGCAGGGAAAGCTGATTTATTTTGTCAGCAGTGGAAATATTTCAAGGATGATGCATGTCACTGGGTCACACAGAACCCATCACACAAAAACACACACTGCAGAAGCATCCAAGGGAAGAATCTTCTGGACTTGATCTCAAAGCCTTTAGGCTTCAGGAAGTCTTGCAAACAGCAGGGGATTTCAGTCGGAACTGTTTGGAAAGCAGGCAGCGGGGCAGGCATGAGGCCACGCGTCTGGCCCCGAGTTGGTGCAAGGAGCGAGTGGAAGGACCAAAGGCTCTGGAGGCAGACAGCACCTGCCCACCAGCCTCGTCCCCAGCCCTTGTCCACTCCCTTGGCACCAATGGCATCCCGTTAAAAGCACCTGCAACTTTTTGAGACTTTGTCCAGCCACCAGAGCTTACTCTGCCCATCAGCAGGCTGGAAGAGCCGGGGAGCGATCGTTTTGGACGGGTATCGGAGGAGAGTCGGGGGAAAGAGTAGAGCTTCCTCACCCCTCTGACTCAGGCTCCACTCCGTGCTCAGAGGTCCCCAGGCGGACGGTTGCCCTGTCGCCCGCCCCGCTCACCTGCCCATTCGCGTGCCTTGTGTTGGCACCCTCCCCTCCCCATCTCACGGCTCCTCTCCCTTCCCAGTTCTTTCTAGAAGTGCTTTCCAAATAAACTTGCACTCAAACTGTTGTCTTAGGGTCTGCGAGACAAACGATTTCATTCTTGATTTCCTGTGTATAAAAATGGTGGTGGCAGCCTCCTGCCGGTGAGTTTGAGAGCCAAACTGGGTTTGGCCCCAGCTGCTGGGGCCCCGGCTGCTGGGAAGTCAGTAAATACAAGACGCACTCACGTCCACCGAGAATGTGGGTTTCTGGTAAGCCCGGCACCAGACCCTGGTTTTAGATATAAAGTAAGTTCCTACTCCTCCTGATGGCAGTATTACTTAGCACACCTCCGGTCTCATCCTTCGTATTTCCCACACAGCGCTCAGTTAGCACACAGAGCAGAGACATGAGAATTGGAGGAAGTGCTATGAAGATAATGGTTGAAAGGGCATCTGCCTCTAGGCTGAGTGTTGGGCTGAGTTCTAGCCCCAGAAAGATAACGTACAAGTCTCCCCCCCCCCATATCAGCTAATGTGAGTCTTCCCCCACTCATATCAGCGAATGTGATCTTATTTGGGGGAAAGGGTCATTGCAGATAAAATGACTTTAAGGAGGTCAGGATGAGATCATCCTGGATTCACTGGGTGGACCCTAAATCCGATGACAAGTATCCTTATAGAAAGGGGAGAAAATACAAAGAAGGGAAACAGAGGAGGAGACCAGGCCACGTGGGGCCAGAGGCAGATTGGCCTGCTGCGGCCATAAGCTGAGGGACACCTGGAGCCACCAACAGCTGGGGGAGGCCAAGAGGCCTTCCCCTTAGAGCCCTCAGAGAGGGAGCATGACCCTGCCGACGCCTGGATGCCCACTCGGTCTCCAGAGCTGTGAACAAATTTCCGTTGTTTTAAGCCACAGAGTTTTAATTTTTTAATTTTTATTTTTTAAAAAGATTTTATTTATTTGACAGAGAGAGAGAGAGAGATCACAAGTAGGCAGAGAGGCAGGCAGAGAGAGGAGAGGAAGCAGGCTTCCTGCTGAGCAGGGAGCCCGATGTGGGACTCGATCCCAGAAACCTGAGATCATGACCTGAGCCAAAGGCAGAGGCTTTAACCCACTGAGCCACCCAAATGCCCCAGTCACAGAGTTTTTACAGGGACCCCCCAGAAACTAACACGGGGTGAAGCTGGGTCCTGCCTTCATGACAGAATCTTGGCTCTAGGTCTCAATTTCCTCACCACTGAAGCAGGAGCTTTGGAAGAGATGGTCTCCAAGGCGCTTCTCTGCGTTGACAGCGAGCAGCCTTCGGCTGGACGATGCGGGAGAGGCTGGTGGAAGGATGTAGTTGTAGGGGTTCTTGGTTTCAAACAACGGAAGCTTAGTGTCTATAGATGCGCTTAGTTTCACAGGCTGGCTTGGGCAGAAAATAAATTTATTGGAAGACCGTCAGAATTTGCTTGGTCGCCAGAAGGGGCTAACAGCGGTCACACCAGGAAATCTCGGTTGCTTAGCACAGGAAACTTCCACCCATGCGTCGCAGTCCATAGTCATGCAGGGATCCAGGCTCCTGGCACCTGGTGGCCCTGCCCTCCTCTGAGACCTCATGGTACCGTCCATTCAGCTGGTCCTGGGAAGGAAGAGACAGCTGGAGGATGGTCTATGAGGGCTTCTTTGTTTTGTGCTGGTTTGGGGGGTAGAGTAGGTTGGGGTGTGTCCTCCCCCAGCCCTGAAAAGATATATCCAAGTCCTAACCCCTGGTACCTGTGAACCGGACTGTATTTGGAAATAAGATCTTGCAGACGTAATGAAGAATCTTGGAAGGAGATTATCCTGCATTTATGGTAGGCACTAAATATGATGACTGATATTCTCATACTAGAAAAGAAGGCGGCTTAAGACAGAGACACAAGGGGAGTCATAGAAAGATGGAAGCAGAAATAGGAACGATGTCTCTAGAAGCCAAAGGATGCCAAGGATGTCCGGAGCCACCAGACAGCGGAAAAGGAGCATGGACCAGCTTCCCCCTCAGAGCCTCCAGAAGGAACCAACTCTGCGGACACCTCGGTTCCAGATTTCTGGCCTCTAGAACTGTGGGAGAATTGATTTCTGTTGTTTCAGCCCCTCCTCTATGGCCATTGCTTACAGCAGCCCTAGGAAACCAATACGCTGGGGAAGGCCAGGAAGCCGTGCCTGCCACCCCTGCCACATCCGCTGGCCCACGCTCACCCGCATGGCCCCATGAGGCTGCAGGTCTGGGGAGCAGAGCCTGGCTGTGTGCCAGGAAAGCACGTGTGTCCGTGAGCCCTACAGTCTCTGCCAGAATCACAGAACCCACTGCCAAGAAGCCGGGTAGCCAGAGCGTGCCAAACCCATGCCAGAGGATGAGCCTGGTTAGAGCCCAGCTGCCGCAGCCCTGGGCACAGATGTTCTCTCCAGGCACTTCTGATGTCTTCAGCATCAGCTGCACATTAGTCACAAGACGAGTTGCCTTAAAAAAACAAACAAACAAACAAAAGGACTATTGCTCTCTATCCCCAGTGATTCCAATTTAATTGGTCTCAGGTGGGACCCAGAATTCAGTACTTTTTAAAAGTCCCCATGGTGATGCTCAAGTGAAGCCAGGATTAAGAATGACTGTCCTAAGCTATCTTCATAGCTGGCATTTTTCAATAAATAATTTTGTTGTAGATCATCTCATCTGAAACTCCAAACAACAGCCTTAGGAGTGGTGATGGATTTCTAGCATGGCTCCATTTCACAGATGAGGAAACTAAGTCCCCCTGGAATTCAATGGACTCTTTCATGTGACTCAGTGACACAGAGCACAGCTGGGACATGAATTCTGGTCTGTAATGTTAAAGCTGGTGTTCTCATACCAGAACTCCTGTAGAACAAGACAGTTGGCTATAAAACTCATCACCCCTTCATTTTCATGAGGCCTTGAACTGATAGGGAGGCGTTCATGAGCCCTGAGTTCGAAGCAAAATGACTGTGTCCTTCTCTTAACATTAAATCTCTTAGGTTTGTCCAGCCAGACATGACAGATGTCAGTCTGTCCTAGATGAGGCCATTTTACCCACGACCTACTCCAGGCACAGTGCCTAGGGCCCACATCTTTGACAAAGGCTCACAAAGATGCTTGAGATCCGAACTCTTCATTGGCTCCAAAACACTAAAAGCAAAGTGCAAACGAAAGACACGTAAATGCTTAATTGATATATACAAATGTCATTACTTGTTAAATGTAGAATGCATTCAAATTTTACAGCATTTGAATGCAATTTGTAGGTTAGATTTTCTTGCGTTGCCATGCACAATTAACTGTGAAACCTGAGAAACCATGACTAATCACAAAATAAATGAGTTACTCGGAGCATCTCATTTCAAAAGCAAAATCATCAAAATCCTTTGAAGTTCCTTTATAGCAAAAAATAAATTTTGCTATAATGTGAGTGCCTTTAATATTTTTGACATGACATAGAGTGGGGCCATCAACATCAGTGTGCCTAGGGTAACAGGGGACTGGAAAAGGCCCTGGTCACACGTGACGCCCCGGAGCTCATTTCCCCCTCCTAAAACACATGGGCCAAGCCTGCTGGGGACAAAGACGGGTATCCCCGCACCCATGGGCCCAGGCCTTGCCTGTGCCTGAACAGCAAACCCCAGGGACCACCACAGCCCTTGGTGAGACAACAGAAATTTGTGGGTAAAGACAGGACTTCCTTATCTCTTTATCATAAGAGATTGTTGGAAATCCCCACTGGGCATTGATTTTTTTTTTTTAACATGCCAAGTTCTTAAAGTTTTGTTAAAACAGAACAATCTTTAATTTAGTCCCCATTAGCTCTTTACACGTTCTTGAATAGCCTTCCCACAAGTCTCCTTGTGTTACTCACTGCCTATGCTCTGTTAGACCAAACTGGCTTCTTTCAGCCTGACCTGGAGACCCCTTTGATGAGTTTCTCCTTCTTGGAGAGATACCTTCCTTCTCTCTCTTCCTTTTCCCTCTCACTTTCTCCTTCCCTCCCTTCCTCTCGCCTCCATCACCCCTCCCTCCCTCCTTTCCTTTCCTTTCCTTTCCTTTCCTTTCCTTTCCTTTCCTTTCCTTTCTTTCCTTCCTTCCTTCCTTCTATCCATTCCCACCACACTCACCCTCTTAGACTGGACGCAGTGATAGATACTGGGAATACAGACTTTTAAAAGGCATGGGACCTGCCCTTACGCAATGGAAATCTAGTGGAGAGGGAAGATGAGGGGAACAGATATGTCAGTAAATCGAATTCAGGGACAGACAGATATACCAGTGGAGCCATAGGTGTATGGAAGAGGATATAGAAGCAACAGAAAGAAGTTTTGAAAAGGTTTCCCCAAGAGCATTTTATGTCCAGGGATGTGACGTCATTCTGATTCCATGTTGTTTGAAGCTGATTTGGGGAGAAACTGAGGGGGACTACGCACAAAATGCAGCCGTGTGAAATACTTGTGTGAAGCTCCTGGTCATTCTGTCAGGTTAGGGAACAAGATCTTATGATGTTACTCAATATATTTTTTACATAGGCCCATTTAATAAATTCCTCCAAGTATAAAACCCAAGGAAAGGTTTACCTTTCCATGATGAATTGTCATCAGACAATGAGAGTGAGGTAATTCAACAGATTTCCTTTTTTGTCTTAGCTGCCAGGAAGCTCAGAGATAAATTCCATACCTATTAGCAGGGATTGTCTCATCCTTAGTCTCTGGTGGAAGATATCACTGATAAAAACTGCTGCCTTCTGAATTCTTAGCATGGCTCAGCCCACTGGTTTTGCTCATGCTCTGTATAGTGATAAGTCTACATTACCTTTTTAAGAAAAGAACACTTTTGAGATATTTAATAACTGAACATTTAGTTTCATGATGTCAGGGACTATATCTGCCTCGTATATCACAGTAATACCATTATGAGGGAAGGATTGGCAAAAAGATTAGTGCTCAACAGATATTTATTGGATCACTAAGTGGATAAATAAATGAATGGAGGGTCATGAAGAGAGAAGCATATTTCAAAATGTACATTCACCTACTGCTTTTCCTTGTCACCAGTCACTTCTGGCTCCTACCACCCAGTGATGCCAGATACGTCTTTCACATTACACTCCCTCCTCCTCTGCCAACATATGCACACATATTACTAAGCCTCACTCCTGAGTATTCCATGGTTCCCCTTTGCCTCTACCGGTGCGGTAATGAACATCTATTTTTTTGTGGATCTACTCCACATCCCTTCCTTCCCTTTGTGTACTATCCTTAAATCCAAGCATTTTCTGGTAGGATCTCTGGCTCACAGTTCTGCCCCACCCCCAACTATGGGGGAACTCAGACTGGTCCCTTGGTGGGTCTATAATCCAAACATGGCCCACCAAAGTCCTTTGGGAAAATTTATATAGACTTCGGGACACAGAAGGTGTCCTTCAAACTAGGACAAGTAAGAACCATGTCTCATTTCTGAGGGCCATTCTCTCCAACAGAAAGAGAATGTGCCGGAGAATAAAGTCAACATAAAGAATGCAGAGCAAGAGGTGCATAGAGAGAGAGGGAACTAGAGAGAGAGAAAGAGAGAGAGAGCCCCCTTAAACACCCAAACACTCCAGCTATGCCTCTGTCCATCCCAGATTGGGCAGCGGATCTATTCCTTTTCTTGCTTAAACTACTTGAATTGGACATCTTTTCCTTATACCTTTAATAGTCCTGACTGGGGATATTATGTGTAAATTCCTAACTCTTATCTCTAATGTCTTAAATATAAATTTGCAAGGCATTATCAGGAACAGGACCACAGGGTTAATCCTTATGGTCTTGCTTCTCAAGCTATCTGGGTGAAGAGTCTTTTTAAAAATTTTTACTTCCATCCATCCCATCCATTTTTTAAGTTCTGTACATCCAACAAAAGAGGACTATCCAGAATATTGAAATGACTCCTACTCTCCAGTAAAAAAAAAAGATTGAAAACCTAATAGAAACCCAACAGAAAAATGGGCAAAACACTTGAACAGCTGCTTTTAAAAAGTAGGATATAAGGGTGCCTGAGTGGCTCAGTGGGTTAAAGCCTCTGTCTTTGGCTCAGGTCATGATCTCAGGGTCCTGGAATCGAGCCCCGCATCGGGCTCCCTGCTCAGTGGGGAGCCTGCTTCCT
Source organism: Ailurus styani (assembly GCA_002007465.1). Lineage (NCBI taxonomy): Eukaryota > Metazoa > Chordata > Mammalia > Carnivora > Ailuridae > Ailurus > Ailurus styani. Next base: position 16,439,368 of record LNAC01000001.1, read on the forward strand.
CCTCTCTCTGCCTGCCTCTCTGCCTACTTGTAATCTCTCTCTCTTTAAATAAATAAATAAAATCTTTAAAAAAAAGTAGGATACACAAAAGGCCAATAAACATAAGCAATGGAGCTCGAGTTCGATAGCCACCAAGGAAATGTCAAAAAAAATTCACAACAAAATATACAGTCCTGTTAGAATACACAAATGGGAAAGGACAGTCGCATTCAATCATAGACCAACATGTGGCCCTACCCCACTGCATTTATCCCCAGGTCCCATCACATGCAACTTGCCACCCAGGTCAATAATTCCTGGATTGGTCAGTTCCCTGTTTACCAAGGCAAGTCTTCTGACCACAAACCGATGCTCTCTGATTGTCAGATTGCTGTGCACGTTTCTAAACATTGAGTCTCAAATTCCGTATCTACGTTTGTGGCAGAACAGTACCAGGTCATGGTTAACACTGGTCTGCAGACCACACTTTGATTAGCACTGACCTAGAACTGATGCTGCCAGGGTTCGCTCGTCTCTAGAATAGGAAGAACTTGGTAAGCAGATTCCTTTGCAGAATGAAGCTTAGCCAGGTTGAATTTAGTGAGATGGGCTGCATGTTAACCAAGAGTTTCCTCACTTTAACCAATAAATAAAGAAAAGACCCTTACTCCAAAATTGCTGAGAAAACTAGACGGCAATCACCGTGCATCTGAATGAGCATAAGAGAGAACCGCAGGGCACACCTGCAGATGACTCTGCACGCTCGTGGTTATACGAGGTGATATCCCAAAACAATGACGCTGGGGGCAGTTGGCTGGGAAGAGGTCAGCTCCCATATTGATAGCTCTTCCCATTATTTCAGATCTCTGAAAACATTACTGGTCCCTAGAGAATGGGTTTTTACACTCGGAAGGTGTGTCTCCCCTCCTCTGGGGTTGGACAAGTAATAATTTCCACGCTGAGGTCACAAAGGTGTTTCTACAAAAATCAAGGGGTGACATCCCTGGAAGTGTTTGTCTTTCTAATTTCCAACTACTTTTTTCTTTTCTTCCTTTTATTTATTTTATTTATTTTCGTTTGTTTGTTTGAGATTTATTTATTTCAGAGAGAGAAAGAGAGAGCGCAAGGGCAGGGGTAAGCATGGAGGGAGGGAAAGTCAAGCAGACTCCCTGCTAAGCACAGAGCCTGGTTCAGGGCTTCATCTCATGACCCTGAGATCATGACCTATGTTGAAACCAAGACTCAGACGCTTAACTGACTGAGCCACCCAGGCACCCCTCCAACTGCCTCTTCTGATTATCCTTCCCCAACCTCTTCCCTGGTGATTCTCACCCCTGGCTTCACAACAGAATCACCTGGGAAGTGTTAATAAACACTAATACCCAGACCCCACTCCCTGAGATTCTAGCTTATTTTTTTACAATTAGGCCCAGATACCCATAATTTTTTAAAAAGTCTCCCAGGAGACTACCATGAGCAGAATTAAGATTCTATGCCTTAATCAAAAGAGCCCACTTATTCTTCCATGGACAGTTTGATGTAATCAACCCATCTATCTCCAGCATTTTGGGAATTCTGAAAATGTTCAGGGGCTGCAGGAGATGCGACAAAAGCCTAGTACGAGCTATTGACCTTGGGATTCTCCAGAGACATGTTCTCGAAGGCTTGTCTTTGTCTCTACAGCATCCACATCAGTCAGGAGCTTGTTAGAAATGCAGAGGCTTAGGCTGCACCCCAGATGGACTGAATCTGAAATCTGGGGAATCAGGGTCAGGAATTTGTGTTTTAATTTCCTAGAGGAAATTGTGTTTCCTCTAGGAGCAGAAAAATTCATAGAGACAGAACGATGGTCACCGAGAGCAAGTGACCATCATTTCATGGGGAGTTATTGTTTAAGGGGTATAGAGTTTCAGCTTTGCAAGATGGAAAATGTTCTGTGAATGGATGGTGGTGATGGTTACCCAACGAGAATCCACTTAAGCCACTGAACTGTACGCTTGAATATGGTTAAAATGGCCAATTGTATGTTACGCATATTTTACCACAATTTTAAAAATATATATTTATGTATGAATAAATATATAGAAGTTATATATAATAAATAATTATTATTTATTTACTTACTTGTCTATCTATTTATCTACTTAAAGCCCATTAGGTGCTTCTCTTGCACACTACAATTTGGAGAAAAATGCTCCAGATCCTTAGAGCTGACCATTCACTCATCATCATCACCATCATTATCCGTCATGGCCTCTGGTGTCAGAAACCGTGCTAAGCTCCAGACGAACATCATCCCTGCTCCCTGAGGGTTTTGAATTCAACAGGGAGGCAGACATCAAGCAAATAATTGCACAGCTCAGTATTTAATTACAGTTGAGATTATAATTGTGCCATGAGAGTGGCACAAGGACGAGAACACTGTGGGACCATATAACCTAGCCTGGGAAAGGGCATTAAAAATATTCCCTAAGAGCCAGAGGGGAGGAGAGTGGAGGGACGGGTGAAAGAGATAAAGGGAATTAAGAGTATACTTACCTTGATGAGCCCAGAGAAATGTATAGAGTTGTTGAATTATTATATTGTGCACCTGAAACTAATATAACACTGTATGTGGATGATATTTGAGTATAAAAAAAGTATATTCCCAAAGGAAGCTAAAACCTGGAAGATGGTTAGTTTTGTGGATGTAGCATTATAGGCACAGGGAACAGCTTGTGCAAATGTCCTGGGGTGGAACAAGCCTGGCACGTGTCTGAGAGAGGGCAAATGTGGTACAGCAGAGAGCGTGGGGGAGAGCAGCAAGAAGTGACCTGGGGCGGGAGGCAGGGCCAGAGTGGGCAGGGCCCTGTGACCACATCAGGGATTGTAAACTTTACCCCGTGTACAATGAGAGGCAAATAAGGTTTTGCAAACAAGGGACACAGAAAGAGAAGTGCCTCTGGCTAATTATCTGAATATTTCTCAGGTGGGGGAACTTTACAAATTTGTTATTGGGTTCTGGCAACTTAAATCTACCAGGGCCAGAGTGAAAGGAATGAGTTACATAGGCTGGCCATTCTCTGTGCTTGAACCTTTTACATCCAAGTTGAGAAGATAGAACCTGCGCCTGCTTAATAGTGGCCTCAATATATTTGTAACATGCATCAGTTAGAATGGGCTACAGTACTTGTGGTTTAAAGAGAGTGGGGGGCACACATGGATGGCTCAGTTGGTTAAGCATCTGACTCTTGATTTCAGCTCAGGTCATGATCTCTGACCTGAGATGAAGCCCTGCATCAGGCTCTGTTCTGGGGGTGGAGCCTGCTTAAGATTCTCTCTCTCTCTCTCTCTCTCTCTCTCTCTCTCTTTCTCCCTCTTTCCCTCCCCCCTCTAAAAAATAAAAATTTAAAAATAAAAACTAAAAACCTCAGTGGCTTAACATGAGTTTATTTCTTGCTGATGCTACATGTCCAAAGGAAGTCAGCAGACAGCTCTAGTCCACACGGTCACTCAGGGACACAGGCTGAGGAACTCCACCATCTCTAAGTCTCTTTGGTCACCGCAGGAAAAAAGGAGTAGGAAAATAGAGCAGTTGGGGATCAGATACTAGCTCTTAAATGCTTTGACCCCAAAGTGAAACAATTTTGTTAATGAAGAAACACTTTGGCCCACCGTCCACTGGCCAGGCTGATCACCTGACCTGCCCAACTCCAAGGAAATACAGGGAATACACTGTAGTTTGGTGAGCAATGAATGCTTCTATCATACAATCAAACATGCTAAAAGATGAGAATTTTTACAAAGGTGCTGCCGAGTTATAAGGATCCCACTTGTGATAAATCCAGATGAGTGATGAGCTGAGGCTGACTTTCCCCTGGGAAGACAAGGTGTGTTAATAGGGTTCAAGTCTGAGTTCACCTGATAGCCAGATGCCTCACTGAAGGCTGAGGATGAAGATGATCCCTCCTGGGTTGAAGATGCACATTCCCTGGGTTGACCACCAAATCATACCATGTGAACACCTGGATGCATAAGGCCTTCAAAATCATTTCATCCCACTATCTCATTGTGAAGGCACAATGGATATGTTCATGGTGGAGGCACCTGAAGCCCAAACGGGGGAAGCAACTTACCAAGATTTAAACCAGTAGTTCATGACCATGCTAAGAATTAAGCCCTGTCTCACGGCTCCCAGTCCAGTCATTCCTACCCCTAGAAGACAAGACATTTCTAAATTTTAGGGGGAAAAATGGAAGTTGAACCAAAACTCAAAAATTTTATCCTAATACACAAAAAAGAAAATGACAAATGTCAATTTATGGATAGTAGAAAACATGAAATTAGGTGTCAGAAAGAAGTCTAAACATATCCTTGATCTCAATAAATGCAAATGGATAAAATTATTTTATGGGGAGTCCCAGACTTTCAGATGTTTGAAATCCAGATTGACACTGTCTGCAATTCAAACTGGAAGCAAAATGACACAAAGATAAAAATTAAAAGGATGGTAAAAATAGAGTAGGTGTGGTCAGATTGATAGGAGACAAAATGAGAATTCAAAGTTGAAAGCAGTAAATAAGACCATCTGACTGGGAGGGAGGCTGGCTGTGTTTCTCCCTGAAACAGTCACATGGTCCTAAAAAGCCAAAACAGAGGGTAGCTAAGGAACATCAGGATGGCAAAGGTATAATGGAATTATCTGTGAGGTATGTTGGCTGTGTGTGTGTATGTGTGTGTAAAGGTACATGTATGACTGTGTAATCAAAATGCTTCTGGGCTCTGCAAATCCATCCCACTCTCTTGTAAATACCTAGTACTATGCTGAGACTTAGCTATCTGTCCCCCTAGAGCTGACCCTCTAAGCTAGGCGACTTGGCCACAGGTCCCTATACAGAAGAGAATCTAGGAATTCTGCGAGCGAGGAAGCCGGTTCATGAGAGTTTGGCATGTGAACCAGTCTTCGGACTGGGGAGGTCCCCATAAATGAGAAGAAATGATTTCACTCCAGCAAGGGGAAGGGGGGCTCACAGAATCAGTATCTGCTCCCAATATCACAGTCACAGCTGCCAAGTCCTCCCAGGAAACCCCAGAACTGGTGGCTGTCCTCCAGAGAACGAGCGGCTCCCTGGACACCTGGCTGGGCCCCCGGCGACCCCAGCTGCTGAGAGCTTTTTCACAGACCCTTGTGCTGGGTGTCTCCAAAGCAAATGTCCCTGAGGCCCACACAGGCACCATCTGTTTCCCGTTTTGAGCAAGTCCTACACCAGCTGGTTAAGCACCTCACTGAAGGGAAGAAAAGAAACAGCCTCCTAAAAACACCCAACTCGTCCTGCCCTTGCCCGCAGTTTTACCACAGAGCCCGGCGGCCGAGGGCCGGGGCTGTGCGGCCGACAAGATGGCCACCCTCTCTGCGGCGCCCACCCCAGGCCCAAGCCAGAGCCTTCACGGGGGCCCTGCTAGACGCTGGGTGTTCGTGGCTTGGGCCGCTAGCTGTTGCCTGTTCTTGAGTTCTAGAAGCACCAAGGAGCCTCAGAGCTGGCTGCTCAGGCATGGGAGGTTTTGGGGGGTGGGGGAAGAGGAGCTGGGGCGGAAGACGTTTGCCACCGTGGAACTCCGGGTCAGATTAGAGCTGCTGCCGCTGCCGAGAACTCAGCCGTGTCTTTCGTTGCCTGTGCTTGTCCCTCCTGCGGCCCACCGTGGGGGCGGCCCAATGGGCCGCACACAGTCTGGCCAGGCCGGCCTCTGCGCTGGGCTGGCCTTCATGAGTCCGCCCGCCCCAGCGTCCCCGGGAAAGGGGAAAGCGTTTCAGGCTCGCCCAGGGACGAGCAGGAAGGAGGCCCAGCGGTTGGGGTGCTTTGGTGTCACTCCCAGGGCGAGCCACAGAGAGCGGCCTCCTCGGGGAGCAGGCAGACCCTTCCCCGGGGGGACGTCGGGGTTCCCGCAGCCCCGCCGGTAATGAGCCCGGTGCCGGGGGCCGGCTGGGGTTGCTCCGGCTGCGGCTTGGGGCCTGAAACAATCAGGGCCTGTTTTCTGACACAGATGACAAATGGAGGAAGTGAACGGTCAGGGGGGTGGGAGGGAGCCTAAAGAAAAGCCTGAACAAGAGGAAATACCAAGTGCAAATTGCTGCAGTGAATTGTCGAGGCAGGTTCTTGAAGGTAGGAGAAAACCGGGGGTGTCACAGGGCCCATGTCGGGACCTGCCTTTCAGCGCAGCTTTTGCAAGGGACCCTCACTGTGGCTGCAGAGGTGGACAGATGGTTCGGGGCCTGGGGAAGCTGCCCCCCGTCGCTGGTGGAGGCCGGAGCCAGGCCTCTCTGTGTGCTCAGAAAGGCACGGGGTGTCCTCATCCTGGCTGATGTCTGGGCCCCAAAAATCAAGGATAATGGGGGGAGGGGGAGAGGGCTATTTATAATACCAAAGAGATTCCTAATGAAAAGAAGGCCCCTTGTTCCACTGAGCACCTGGATCCTTTGGAGGTGGGGGGTGGGGGAGGGCGAACTCAGCAGCTCTGGGTAAAAAAGGAAAGAATTTGGAGCTCCCCAGGAGCAAACCAGGAGGAGGGGATGGGAACAGACGTGGAAGGGGAGAAAGACAGTGTGGCAAGCGGATGGCAGAGCCGAGCTCAGGTCTTCCGGTGGCACCACTTCCCAGGGCTGTGAAGTCAGCGGCATCCCGGAGGCCTGGTGGGAAGGGGCTCTGGGGAAACCAGGGCACAGCTGTAGGCAGATGTGAGACAAGCAGGCCCCATGAGTGCACTTGCTGGAGGCAAAGGGGCCCCGTGCGCCCCGACCTCATCTAACAGTTCTGGGGATCTGCAAGTCTGCATCCCCAAAGGACAGGGAAACCTCGGTGACCTGCGTGTCACAGGAGGGTCACTGGACAGTGACAGCTCCCATTCCTTGGCCAGATACCTCTTCTCAGTTGCCTGTCCACCCACCTGAACACCCACGTCCTCTTCATGTCCTTTTCCCCACTTTTTCAGTTATAATCTACCCACAGTAAAATTCACCACTTTGCACAAATTTTGATAAACGCTTATTATTGTGTAGTCATGATCTTAATCAAAATAGAGAACACCTCCATCATTCCAGAAAGTTCCCTGGTGTGCCTCTGAAAATCAACCCTTCCCACCCCCCAACCACCGATCTGTTTTATGTCCCTACGGTTCTGCCTTTTCCAGAATGTCGTATAAATGAAATCATACGGTATCTAGCCCTGGAGTCTGGCTTCTTTCACTCAGCATAGTGCACTTGAGGCTGTTGTGGGTATCGGTTGTTTGTTTCCTTTGATCGGTGAGTCCTGGTCCCCTTGATGGCTGTATCATGGTTTGTCGGTCTGTTCCCTAGAGGAGGAACATTTGGGTTCCTTCCTCATATGTCCTTTTGATCTCATCTTTTGTGGGACATTTTACTGGTGGGAATTATAAAAAGAAAGGAAAAAAAAAGGAAAAAAGAAACAATGATCCTGCCAGACTCAAGTAATTCTCCTTCCCAAGGGATCTCGGTTAGCTTTTTAGGTCGATTTCTTCATTTTAATATCTGCCTCCCAAGCTTGATATAAATTACTAACTTTATAACTTACAAAAAGACTGTTTTTGTTTGTTTTGTTTTATAGCAGCTTTACTGAGATATAATTCCCACACCATTCAACTCAGCCATGTAAAGTGAACAGCTCCGTGGCTTTTAGAATATTGACTGAGGTGAGCTTCCCTCCACTGAGTCGATTTTAGAAGGTTCTCTTCACTGTGGCTTTTTTAAAGTACACAACCCTTCGCTGTCACCTCTACCCCTGATCTACATTTGGCCTCTGGGGACTCGATCACTCTGGACCTTTCGTAAAAACGCGATCCTATAATAGGTGGTCTTTTTGCATCTGGCTTCTTTCACTCGGCATAAAGTTTGCAAGGTTCATCCCTGCTGTAGCTTGTAGCATTACTTCATTGCTTTTTTTTACTGAATAATAGTCCATTGTGTGGATTTACCGCCAATTTATCCATTCATCGGTTGATGGACATTTGGGTTGTTTCCATTGGGGGGACTATTACAAGCAATGCTGCTATGAACACGAACACACGAGGTTTTGTGGGGGCATATGTTTTCAGTATGTATCTAAGAGTGAAACTGCTGAATTATAAGGTAACTGAGTGTTTAGCCACTGGAGGAACTGCCAAGTTTTTTTCCAAAGCAGCTGTAGCCTTTCATATTCTGAAAGGCACTTTGAAAGTGTCAAACACAAATAGTTACAATTTAATATTATTCACTGAAATGGCAAGAACAATATTTGATCATTGTAACAATTTAGACAATACTGAAGTGCCTATAGTAACATTGGCCCCTAGTCCCACTCACCCCCACAGAGAAGCCCTGTAACCACTTGGTGTGAGTTACCCCGCCTTTCCCACTGCTTAACCCACATGCAAAACTTACATACTTTTGTTACAATGAAAATGCATTCTTACTATACACATGACCCTGACTTCCTTTTTAAAAAGGATGGTTAAAAAAAATAACGTAAAATACACCATTTTAACCATGTTTTAGTGTACAGCTCAGTGGCATTAAGTACACTTATCTCTGTGCAACCAGCACCACCATCCCTCCACAGAACTTTTCATCTTGCAAAACAAACCCTGTGCCCATTACACAGCATCTCCCCCTTGCCGCTCCCCAAGCCCCTGGCAACCGTCACTCTACTGTCTGTCTCTATGAAATTGATTGCTCCCAGTACCACATATGAGTGGAATCATAGAGTATTTGTCCTTTTGTGACTGGCTTATATCACTTAGCGTAATATCTTCAAGATTCGGCCATGTTATAGCATGTGTCCAAATTCCTACCTTTTTAAAGCTGAACGATTATCCATATATATTTGCCATGTTGTGATTATCCACTCACCCGTGGGTGGATACCTGGGCTGCAGCCACCTTTGAGTTATTGTGAGCAGTTCCAACTAGGAATGTGCTTGTACATGTGAGTCCTCACATCCCTGCTTTCAATGACTTTAAGTATATAACCTCGAATTCCCTTTTTAAAAATCAGACTTTTTATTGGATTATATCACCTAAAAAAATCTTCATAGTGTACTAACGTGGGTCTCCCAGGTCACTATATCACCTTCATGCTTTAAATTGCTCGGTTTTCATCCTTAGTATGGGTATCTCATACCCTATTTTACCATTCCCCTTCGTCGTGTATTGACTAGATGGCACTACCAGCTGTTTGCCAAGACTGGGCACCAGTCACCCAGTCACCTGGGTGGTGGGATCCTCCCCACAATGCTGTCAGGTGGGTATAATTATTAGCCCCATCTTAGAGACGAAGAAACTGAGGCTAGAGAGCATAAGTAATCTTATGCTATTCTGCCCAAGGCTGTTCTGCCAAGAAGGGCTAAAGTTAGAAATCAAAGTCTGTCCAATTCCCAAGCTTAACCTCAGCTTCACAGATAACATTCCTGAAGGGTCTTCTTGGCCAACCAGGGAGTGGCCTTGAGGGGGCAGGGGAGGCGACTTGAATGTATGTGGACATTTGCATTCCAGGAGCCATGAGACTGATTCCCCAACGAAAGCAGGTTTGCCTTTGGACAAGGAGCGCCCTTTCTCAGAGGTCAGGTTTCATGGCGCCTCAGAAAACCAGGGTAGATTCCCCCCTTCCTCAAAGGGCCATCGGGTCATGCTATCTTCTGCTTCCTTTCCTTTTCCTCTTTGCTCTCTCGCTTGTTCAATCCCACCTTCACCCCTGACCCCACCCCACACTGTCCTCTTCCCGACCATCCAGGTTCAGGTGACAGAAACCCAGCTCAAATAAGTTCACACAAACGAAAAGAACTTTTTGGCTCATTTAACTGGGAACTTAAGGGTGCATCTGGCCTCAATCAGAATTGGATCCAGAGGCTCAAGTGAAGTCATCAGGCTCTTTCTCCACCTCCCAGTCCCACTTCTCTCTGGATGGTGACCTAGTTCTTTCCTGCGGTGGACCAGCTTTCCCCATGAGGTAGAAAAGCTAGCCACCAGAAATTCCAGAACTACAGCTTCAAAGCCTAGCTACCCAGCCAGAGGGAGGGCCCCCAGCATCCATATGTTAGTCTCAGGGAAGGTTCCAATTGGCCCCGACTGAGCCATGTGGTAATTCTGTACCCAATCACATGCTGGCAAGAGTCCTAATACTAGGACTGATGCAGACTCCATGGCATGAAAGGCAGTTTGTGGTACCAAAGAGAGGGGAGAAGAAAGCATGCGTACGAAGCAGGAACAAACTGCTATCACCCTTTGTCTGCCATGGCCAAGCGGCTCCTCCGACCAACAATAAACTCCCCCCATGAGTTCCTGCTGTTCCTGCCCCCACTGCCAGTCAACCCCCACCCCACCTCCACTTCCCGAAGGCCAGAGCAGAACCTGAGTGCTCTGTTTCAGAAAGAATGCACACCTCCCATCAAGGACGGTGTCCAACCCAGCCAGCCCCATTCTCCCCATTCCGGAGGAGACACTGCGCTATCCAAACATTTTCATCATCCGCTGCTCCTTCCAACTCACTCCCCAGGCTTAGCTCATCTTTCAGCAAGCCTTGTTTCTTCCCTGCTCTAAGGTACGAGAACATGAGGTGCCCAGATGTCCTGGCTGGTGTACGCGGCACAGAGCATGAGGCCGTGCGTGCGGCTCCCTGCTCATCCCTGGACCCTTTCTCGCCGCAGTCCTCGGCTCTGAGGATGGCTACAAGCCAAATGGTCACGGACAAGCCGGGTCATTACGCTGCCTCTTCCCCTCGACTTACTGCAGACCCGACTGGATGGAATATTTGGTTTCTTCATCATAAGGAGCCCTAATGTTTTTTCCCCATTTGACTGACTGTTAAATGAAAGCCAGGCCCTCTTGTTGGGGGGGGGGGTTGTTTGGTTGGTTTCTTCCAGCATGTCATGATGAATTCATCCCTGGCCTGACTCCATGGACAAACTACAATCCTTAGCACTTCCCTCCTCCTCTCCTCTGTCTCCCCTCCCCTTCCTACACTCCACCTTGGTGAAAAGGTTGTCTTCCCCAGATGTCACCAAGTACTCTTGCCTATAGGTGAACTTGGACCGATATTTCAAACTGCCAGAGATGAGGGCTTTAAGAACTAGGAACAGTGGATGTTTAAAACAGTAGGAGGCTCCTGATCCATCTGCTCATGGTAAGTTGGGAAATAAATCACAAAATATAAGCCAAATAAATGGAACCACAATACTTTCACTGTCATATGAGTTGCTCACAAGCAAAGGACACTTTAGCAGAATAAGCAACTGGCGCTCTCCTGTTACTCTCAGTTGGTGTGAGCAGCACTCCGTGGTTCCGAAACCACTTTCCCTTCTACCAACTCATTTCATTTTCCATCACCATATAAAAAGGAAGTAGGAGTGGGCTTGTTCTTATTTTCCTTTTGCAAGTGAAGAAATGGCAGCTCTCTTTCCTGGGATGAGCCTCTGCAGGGAGCCTTTTGGAATGAAATCCCTAGCGTGCTTCCTGGGAACTCTAGAGTCAAGGAATGGGAGATCGGATAGGAGGTTGGTATCAGAGAAGACTCGAACTACAGGCTTGCCAGCTCCTCTTCCTCCTCTACACATGTTCCAAGGGCACCAACAAGACCAGCTGACACAAGGCAAAGTTCTTTCCAAATCCTAACCTTGAAGCCAACTTAGAGATAATATGGCCCCATTTTATAGCTGAATAGGACGGGTCACTCAGTGGCTGCTATAAATCTTCCAAAGAGCCGGCCAAGATAGAAATAGAAACAAAGTTTTGCCCAAACCGTGTATCATTCTTCTTCATAGCTAGACTACAGGATTATTTTCCATTTGCATGCTCGACAAGAATGTAAGTCCCACGGGAAGGAACGAGAACTGTACATTCCCTCAACCTGTCCCACTGTCTGTCTGGAAAGCTAAGGATATAAATACACAGATGATGGTTCTTATGCTAGGATCATGGGCTTCAGTTGAGAAATTCACGGAATCTACTCTTTGTGCTCTGAGCTTTGTATTCCTGACCTCCTTCAAGTCAACAGGGAAAGGAATGTGGTTCTCTCACCAGATCCTCACAGTTATGGCTCATTCTGAATGGGCACCACGGGGACAAGACGACAGGAAAAGATGTGGCAAGCGGACAAGGATCCTTCGGAGCAATGCAGAAGACGGGGGCCACGTCTGGGTACTGAAAAATAAAAGTGAAAAGGGAAGTGTAAGTGGCTGTTCCATCCATCCGTCCAATCACGAGTGCAGAAACCATCCACTACAGTTCTCAGCTGGCCTGAGGTTCTCGTGAGGATTACAGTGAGAACATTCACGTGCAGGAGGGACCCAGGGGGAAGCCCATCACGTGACAGACCTGCAGGCAACGCTGGGTCCGTTTTTCCCAGGGGTCCTGTGTCTGTACGGCGGTCGGCAGCGGGCAGGGTAGAAGACAAACGTGGTCATGATGGTGAAGCTGGAGGGGGCAGGGCCTTCCTGGGTGCCTTCAGAAGAGACTTCTGGGCCCCACATGGTCCCAGGCCCTGTGGACACACCACTGGCTACTGTCTCACTATGTCCCCATTGTACTGCTGAGGTGACTTTGGTTTGGTGAGATTCAACATCCGCTGAGGCGCTCTGCAGTGGGCAAGAGGCAGAACCAGGACTCTAACCCAGGCCTGTGGGAAGCCAAAGCCTACTGGTGAACTCGCTAGCTAAAGAGACATCCAGGAGAGCCCCGGTGGGGCCAGAGTTGCTAAGGGAACAGCCGGGTAGATGGTTGGGGCAGAGAGAAGGACCTGGAAAAAGAGGTCAGACGAACCTGTTGGGGAAGACAGCCTCTGCATGCAGACCTGAAGGTCAAGGTCACTGCCCCTGGGATAAGGTGCTGCCTTCTGGCCATTTCCTGCCCCACTGAGGGACCAGCATCCATCAGCACACTGTGGGCCAGGGTGTCCCAAAGGCTTGGGCCTGGGATACGGGCCCCAATTTCTAAATCACCTGGATGGCCCCTGAGAGGGGTGCTTCACCCGTAAATCCATGTTTCCACTGGCTTACGTCTGCCTTCAGGGGGTGACTTTCGTCGTTCACGCGTAAGGGGCTGTAAGAGCGAGCTGTGGCCCCACTTCAAGAAACCCCTTTTCTGGATCTCTACACTTATCTATTCCATGAATACGTGCTCCATACCAGGCTGTTCACAGATGAGGGAGACACAGTTTCTGGTGGCTTTAAGGAGCTGAGGGTCTGGTGGGGGAGGTGGTCAGAGGCACAGACCCCGGGAAAGCACAATTTAGGGGCACAGGGAGGCCAAGTAAGGGGTCCCGAGTCTGCACTCCGGAGTCTCTCCTGGCTAATCAGGTCCCTCTGCTCCCTTCTCCTCACCTCCTCACTTGGCAAATCAGAACCTGGCGAGGCCGACCCCCACTCCATTCCCACCAGCTGCCGCCGCTCATCCGGTCCCGGCCGAGTCTGACCTGGGCCGGTCACCCTTCACCCCCAGGTGCAGTCAAAGGTCCTTTGTCTCCGGGGACTCTGGGAAATTCCTTCCTTCCTCCCAGCTTGGGGACCTGCCACTCTTAATAGGTTCAATATTTGATTGTCAACAGATGGAAGGTCAATTCTCAAAAAACGGGGGCTTCGGGCCTGAATTGTTTCTTTAAGTCTCTCCAACTCTCCACAGGATCTCAGGCCAAGATGTTAGGCTGAACCTAAAATCAATCAGGCCCCAGGCTACAGAAAAAGTGGCTCAAAATACAAAATGTGCTCGCTAACACACGGTGCGAGGCTTTCTCCTCCAGAGCACAGCCGCTCTTAGTCTCTGAACAGTTTAGAGAACAGCACAGACAGCAGTCTGAAGTGGCCAGATCCTTTAAGGATGCTTAAAAATGACAATGGAGATAATAAAAAGGCACCTCACTTAGCATTTTCAGGCAGTCACTTACTGAAATCCTGTTTTCCAGAAATCTCCCTCATTTGTGAAGTGTTGTTGCGGCCACACTGGCCTCACCTTCCCCTGGTTTGCAGTCTCTTATAGAAGCCAGGGACTTGAGAGAGAGAGAGAGAGAGAGAGAGAGATCCAGGGACCTGTGTGAAGAGCAGAGGCAGAATTCTTTTTGGGGTGGCCCTTCTGGAAAGCCACTCAGCAAAGACACTGGACACTGGGCCCATCCCCTTCCTGTCAAACAACAGGTGACCAAGGTTTGCCAGGACTCAGCTGGGGAGATGTTCAGATCCCCACGACCAGAGGCCCTGGTGGACCAGCGACTGGAATCAAGACTCTAATGCAGTCAGCAAGAAGGACAGTTTCTCACGACGAGGGGTACCTTGTACTACCCGAGCTAGCCCCAGAAACTTCAGTTGTGAAAAACAGTCAGGGGAGTCATTCTTCCTGTGCTGCCGGAAATAAGAGATCCCTTTGACTAAAAAGGAAACAGTCCTCAAACATCCTAACAGCTGAGATCCTAAAAGCCACACACCTTTCTCCCTGGGAAGACCCTGGGACTCCAAGCAAAGATTCTGGTCCTCCCCACCTCTGGTTCCCAGCCTCCCTCAGCACCCACTTCTGATGCAAGGGCAGAGCGGCCAATGGCAGATGGCAGGCAGAAATGTCCACTTTGGGGAGGCATTCATTATAGAGAAAGTGTGTCGCATTCTAGGATATATGCAAGTCATAGGCAAATCTACGTGGGAGTTCCTACTCTATTAAGTATTTTGTAAGCACCGAGCAACGCGCTTACTTCATGAAATAGAAATATGAACAATGCCCAACACTTATTGAGCACCTACTATACGTCTAACCTGGAAAAGCAGAGTGCTCAGGGAGAGATTCAGGGAGGAGGCTTTGCAGGAGAGTAGGAAACAGAAGGGGAATGATGCTCCTGGCAAGCAAGGTCAAGAGCAAAGCCCTCGGGGTAGGAATGGAGTCCTGAGCAGGACTCCTGCAAGACCCTTCTCGGGAAGGTGGATGGTTGCAGGTCAAGCTTTCACCTGCAAGACTGCACTCCTTTCCAAGGAACGGCAAGTTTCAGCAGCGGCCTTCTTGCAACAGGTCTCTTTATGGGACTATGGAGCCCGGCACTGAGCGAGGCAGAAAGGTTTTGACAGTTTCACTTTATTTTGTTCTAAACAAGAGATAATATGAAATAGGCACCTGGGAGTGGTTTGAATTAACAGCCCAAACCAAATGAACAGCTGCATCCCACAGAGGCGGAGGGGGAAGTTTCCTGCTTTTGGTCATATTTCCTTTCAGCAACATTACATTAACACTTATGAAATACAGCCGAAAAGTCAGGCAGTATTTAAGGGGGAAGAGAAACGTACTTCCATACTCTGTGCAAAATGTACGGCCAGTTAATTGGCCGTGTAAGCCTGGGTTTTCAACTCATCTGCAGAAGGCTCGAGGTTAATGAACCATTACGTATGCATGGATGTTGTGGAAGGGGGGAACCGGCAGGAGTAATTGACAGTGCCCTCCATCTCACTTGGTGGTGTGGGCTATTCTTATCTGACAGTGCTCATCAGAGACAGGTATGTGGGCCGAATGGGTCTCTCGGAGTGTGCGTGCATGCGTGTGCGTGTGTGTATGTGCGTGTGCGTAACCATGTTAATGAGAACAATTATATTTCCCCATCTGGAATCCATTAGCCGTGATTACAATGACGGACTCTCCTACCCTTATTACTATCAGGATTAGCTCACCCCATTATTACCGGGCCACCTTTCTCAATCTGCTGTGCGGAGCAGAGGACACGGTTTCCTGTCATCTAAGCCGGCTCCCTCGCTCCCACTCCGGAGCTGTTGTAAACTCCCTCACCCCATCTCAATTACCGGAGCCCTAATAGGCCCTCCTGTCCCAAGCGACGGGCCTCCGCAGGTGTGCAGGAGGCGGGGGCGGGCCGGCCAGCTGATCCGTGAGGCTGGGAGGCGGCCGCGCGCTGCACGGTGCTCGGGGCACCAGGCCTGCGCCTTGCAGGTGTGCGCCAATTATCTTGGCCCGGTTACCTCATCGTTGCTTAGGGTGGATGGGGAAAATAAATAAGGCACACTAAAAAGGCTGTTATTGCAAAATAGGAAAAGCCTGAGAGACAGGCAAGACCCCCAAATGGAATGCTTGATTCCTTCCTTCAAGCCTGTGGGCTCCAAGATCTGGTCCCCCAAGACCGGAGGCAAGAAGAGGAGAGCCTCCTTGCTAGCAGCCCTGTGTTTCCCGTTCCCAAAGGACCTGAATTGCTGGCCACCCCACCCCACCCGCCCCAAAAGGCAGCAACAGCAAGCAGGGACTTTATTAAAAAAATCTCTGCAAGAATTTGAGCTTCCCCAAGAGGTCATCAAGGAAGCCACCACGAGTAAAGGCAGAACATGGCTGGATTATCTCACGCTGACCTCACAGTTCAGTACGCCGTTTATTTGGAATGTAGTATGCAGTGGGCACCATTCTTTCAGGACTTGGGTCCTCTGTGGCTGAGCGTCCCCTTGGGGGTGACGAGCTGCCAATGTCCTCAGCCTTCAGGGCAGCCGGAGCCATCCAGCTCAGAGAAGCCTCCCCCACTCACCCCAGAGGGGCAGTTGGCAGAATTGTGATGTAAGCCTCAACACATGAAAAGAGTTGGGAAGCATCGCGCTAAAGATCTCAATTCCTCCTGCTCTGCATATTCCCCCAAACCCCCTTCTCCTTGAACAGCCAAAGGTATAAGGACCCTTATGTTGGCCAACAATGTGTTCTGTTGGCCACCAGGGATGATGAGGGTTCCATGACTCACCTGAGGTCACACAGCAACGAGGTGCCAGAGCTAGGACTAGAACCCAGGCCTCCAGGCTCCCAACTGAGGTCTGCTCTGACCACCTGCTGGCTTGAAGCAGAACTTTTCCTTGCTTCCTATACTCTGGAAACTTCTCCCAGCCCCTCCTTGCCTGTCTTGCTACTCTCTGCCCTGCTAATGAGCAGGTGCTGATTTAAACTTCTAGGCTACCAATCTGCACAGCCAGAGCATCAGGAATACATGCAGGAAGAACTCACAGCTTTCATGCATCCTGACTCAGAGGGGAAGGTGAGGGACCTCTGCTCTAACCTGTTGTTCCTGGCTTCAGTCAGAGGAGGACAGCAAGGCGTACTTAGGAAGACCGCCACAGGACAGCCCTGTGTGTCTTACATGGATGCAGGCACTAGCTGCCCAAGCAGGCTTTGGTTCACGTCCACTCGGGGAAAGCCTGGCCTGAGAGTTCATCCCTTTCACAGCATGTTGGCACTGGAGTCACCATGACAACCAAGAGTCCTCAATTCAGAATGGGCTTTAATGCAGGAGTCTGGGGGGACCAGAGGGTGTCACAGTTATCCTTCCAGGCAATTCCAAAGTCTGGAAAACAGGGAACTTCTGTGAAGATGAGCAAACTCTACAGTCCTACTCAGACCCTACTTGACCCCACTTAAAACCCCACCTGAGCATCTGTCCCCATCTGTTTAGAGATGTGAGGGTTATTTTTGGCACTGTCTGAATGAATATTCCTCCTTCTTCAAGTAAAGGGCTTCCCACCCCAGTTAGGGATGCTTAACCTGACTAGTCCCCAGGGGGGAACGAGGAGATGATGGATTTGTTCTAATTCGTAAGGGGAAGGGGCAGGATGATTCTTACTCTAAATTCTTATCCTCAAGGTCAAGAAAATCAACAGTTCCCACATAAGATGTTCTGTCCACATCTCCAAAAACTGACACAACACATCATTTCATCCAAATGATAGCTCATAACCATTTGGAGATCAGGTAGAAGATGATAAGGTAGCTATGTGAGTTGTCTAAAGAAGTTTAAAATATATTAAAAGAAAATCAGTAGCAATATGTAATGTGACCATGAAGCTGGGAAATGGGTGATCTCCTAGACTCCTGGTAGTCTTTTCTGAGTGGCAGTGTGACAAACACATACCAAAGACCTTAAAAAGGCATACCCTTTGACTCAGCAATTCTAAGGATTTTACCCCAAGGAAATAATTAAAAATGTGTACAAAGACCTACATATATAAATTTTCATCACAGTAATTCTGCATAGTAGGGAAAAATAAAAATAGCTTAAGTGCCTAAAAATAGGGATTCATTTGGGGGGAAATAAGTAAATAATGACACATTGCAACAGCCATTGAAAATAGGGAATTAAACATTCGCATTAAAATAGGGATCTTTTTCATAATATAATTGCCAGTAAAACAAAGTCAGGTGACACAACGGTTTCTCCAATATTATTTCAGTTTTATAAAAATCTATGTATGTGAGTGTATATGAGTGTGTGTGTGTGTGTTGATTAGAACAAATATTTGAAGGCTACACCCAAAGTTTTCCACAAGGAGCGTACATTGCTTTTATAATCAGAAATGTAAATGTTAAGGAAATGAAATTGATTCCTGAAATTATAAAATAGGACAGTGGAGTAAACTGTACCTTTTCTTATTACGGATCAAACCATCTCAGCCCTACTCTCAGCTCTCAAACAGAATTTTCCTCAGAGATCAGACCTTGTCCAATCAATACCCTGAATCAGCTAAACTCATCCAAGACATGAACTTAGCTTTATTACATATACCTTGCACTGTGTAATTTTATAGGTAAAACTAAATATTCTTCACTCCCTTCACTTGCAAGGAAATACGTGCATTTCCACATCTGATGTTTGGGACAGATATTTTCCTAAATGTAAAGGTCTGGGACTCTCCTTGCCCACATCACTGCCATCTCTTCCCTTCTGTAGAGCATCATGCCGAGAGGTCCACAAAAGCAGAGCTTTCCTGTGAATGGCCTCATATTATACTTGTAAATTACTTGACTTTCCGAAGCCAGAGAGATCCTGGGGACTGTAGCCCCAATACTAAGAAAGTGACACCTACAGGAAGACAGAGCACAAAAGATAAGCCAGAATGGTAACTCTGCTTAAGAAGTCCCCTTGTGTAAGTCTGGAAAACCATAAAACAAACTTAGAGAGTACTTTCCCTCACTCATAGGAAACAGCCATCCATAACCAAAAAGAATTACAGATTTTTGGTGGCATCGAGACTGGTCTTTGCCACAAAGCAAGTCCTGGAATCACTACCAGTCAGCATTGCTTTATCTTTCACAGCTTCCCCCTACCTCAGTGCATGTCTCTCTCCCTGCCTACTGATGCCTCTGGCTCTCTGGGGGTGCAGCATGTAGAACTTAGGTTCTCCAAGTACATCTAATGACCAAGATCACTCCTTTCTTCCAGCAAGCTACCAACACTGCTATTCCTTCAAGAATGGCTGGTTAGAGACATTGATAGGAAAGCAATCTGATTGAATTAGTCACATTAAGATAAAAATGAACTATAGCCCTCACTGTCCCTGTGGGTGTCTAATTCAGTGTCTAATTCTTTTGGAATGGTAGGCTTTGGATCGTCTGCATTAGATCACCCAGGAGCTTGTTAAAACGATGGGTTTCTGGGTGTCACTCCTTTCAGAATGAACATCATTCCTGGTAGACTCCAGGGATCTTTAATTTCAACAAGCCCCGTTGATTCTTACACACCCCACAGCATGGTAACTGGGGAAACATGGATGAGGAGTTGATATCTTTGACTAGAGATGCCTTCACCGTGAAATGACCCGACTTCCACTCCAGGAGACCCCATATCAAAAAACAGGGGTTCATTATACCATTAACACTTACTAAATGCTTCTTTATGCAACAGGCACTGTTATCACACTTTAACAACACGCAAACTGAGGATCAGAATGATTAGGCAATTTTCCTGAGGTCACACAGCTCTTAAACGTCGGATCTTGTCATTGAAACCCAGCAGCCTTCAGAAAGCCTCCTGAGGACTTACTTCAAATATCAAGTTAGAACCTCTCTCCATCAGAGCTTCTCCAACTTCACTACGACAACAGCGATGCCCAAACTTGAAAGGCTGTGAGCACATCCCTAAAAGAAGAGGGAGAGAAAAACAAAACTAAACTAAACTAAACTCCTTTAAGTGGTGAATAACTTAGAACACTACACTACGTGTCAATCCTCATTGAACAACTTGCACACCAATTTAGGTTGGTTGGTGTATTACAGTTTTGCCTAAGAAGGCTCAGAACTTTGAAACTGTTCCCTTTTGTGCTTTGATTACACATTCGTTCTGACTTGAAAAAGGATTATGTTGTGAGGAGTCCCACGTTCTGTCTCACAGAGGCCGGTTGTAGCCATTTCCATCTGTAATGATTGTTTAATGACTCTCTGAGAAGTGCTGCCTGAGCGTCTCTAATCACCCCACTTTTATTAAGTGCTGAAGGAAATCACACAGGTGCAGGATTTCCTAGTGGACAGGCAAGCGGTGACGTGTGCAGAGGAAGAGCAGTTGCTAAGGGCAACGTGACCCCCGCCCCCCGATGGGAGAAACTGGGATGACACAGATGAAATAGTACTTTGGTGCCCCCAAAGGGGAGCAAAAGAGGGATTTAAGAGACAGGATAGACAGGAGCATGAGATGGGGACCAGGAGCAATAAGTATTATAAAAAGGACAGGAGCGAAGTCTAGAAAGATTGCTAAAGGAGTAGGGGTCAGAGACCCGCATGTCCCCTTACCCTGTAAGCTTCCTAGAGATCCAAGACCCTTCACACCAAGGGCTGTGGGAATCTTCAGCCCTGGTTAGAATGAGCTCTGGAGCTGAGTACTTGAACAGTAGCAGGGGAGCCAGGCATTGTACCAGCTGCTGTGGAATGAGGTACCTGTGAATGAAACACCACCTTTACCTGTGGGAAGTATAGAGTCGGGAGGGAGGAAGGGTAGATGGGGAGACACAGGTGTGACACTGCAGTAGAACCTACCATCTACTTAGACCTCCGATGCACCACACACTGCTGAGTGGTTTGCCAACATAATTGAAGGACATCATTCCCATCTCCACCTGAGAAAAACTGAGACAGAAAATAGTGAGGCTCCTTATCCCAAATCACACAGCTAAAAATTGATGGAGCCAGCATCTGCCCTGAAGTCTGGCTCCAAAGACCATGCTCGTAACCACTCTCCTCAACAAAGAATGCTTGAGATTGCTGTGCAAGTGGAGAGCAAGATGTGTCCAGGACATGATAGGAGCACCGAGAAAGGGGGCCTAGCCCGACTTGGATTCAAATTCTGGATCCAACCATTACGAAAAGTGAGACCTTGGGCAAAGAAGTTACTCCCTTTCAGTTTCAGTTTTTCCATCTCTAAAATGGGTTCAATTATATCAAGCACATGGGATTATCTTAGAATGAAAGGGGATAATTACATAAAGCATCCAACACAGCACCATCTAGAAGGTTACGTAGTATGTGCTGAGTTAATGTTGATTTCTTCCCCTTTCTGGCTGCTTTTCAGCTGGAAAGTGGTAGGCGCTAGCAGTCAAAAGCTGAAACAGGCACAGAGTACACCTGTGGTATAGACAGGGACAGCTCTGCAGGTAGTGCTCCGACATTACCTAGTGAAAATTAAGAAAATGCAAAAAGGTCCTTAAGGGGACAGATGTGGGTTATCCATCACAACAGTGGGGAATGGGAAGCAATCTAGATGTCCATCACTTGGAAATGAATCAGAAGATTAGGGGGAATGTCTGTTATGGAATACGTTGTAGGAGTTAGGGGTAATGTACCATCCACATATAAAACATGGTTAGAACCTAAAAACATAGTTTGGGAGTAAAAATAAGAGTCAGAAAGAGCTCTATAGCCCGATTCCATTCACATAAATAAAGAATACTTGCACGCTTAAAAACAACATTGTGTCCTCTGTAATGATGCCCATGTACCTAATGTACGTATCTGTGTGAATAATGACCCCCAAAGATGTCCACATCCAAATCTCTAGAACCTATGAATCTGTCATGTTCTAGTCAAAAGGGAAGGAAGGTTGCCAATCAGCTGACCTGGAGATGGGCAGTCGTCATGGATTATCCGGGGGTGCCAATGTCATCGCCAAGGTCCTTGCAAGTGAAAGGCGCAGCAGGAACGTGAGTGTATGAGAGACACAGGTGAGAAAGACTAGACCAGCCATTCCTGGCTTTAAGGATGGAAGAGGGCTGGGAGCCAAAGAACGCAGGCAGCTTCTAAAAGGTTGGAAAAGGCAAGAAAACAGATTCTTCCTTCAAGCCTCCAGAAAGAACACAGCCCTGCCAACACATGAGCTTAGTCCAATGAGACCCAGTTCGGGCTTCGGACTTGCAGAATGGTAAAATAATAAATCTCTGTTGTTCTAAGCCACCCTCTTTGTGCTAATTGGTTACAGCAGCGATGGGAAAGTAATAGGATATCGGACACATTAGCATGAGCACCAACGGCGGAGGAGGAATGGTGCGAAGACCAGAAAGGAAGGGGTTGCCGTGCTATTACGCCCCGTGCAGAGGAATACTCCAAACTCTGCCTGAGGGGGAAGGGCAAGAGGGAGAGAAGGAGGGAAGGGGAAGTGAAGGGGAGGGACAGAGGGTGGAAACTGAGTGGAGCTGCTTGTGTCGGTGGCATGGGTCCCACCTGCTTCTGTGCCGCCCGGGGCCCCAGGTGCACTGACTGAACCACGGCCTGGGTGAGGACTGACAACCCCCCAGGGGCCCCACCATCAAGGAGCAATCATATTTGGTGGGTCAGATGAAAGCAGCTTCTAGAGTGAGCTGGAACCTTGTCGTGGTTTTCCCTGGGCTCCAGGTGTGATACTAAGCCATCTTCCCAACCACACTTAACCAGAAACTACTTCTGGGGGTGCCTGGGTGACTCAGTCAGTTGAGCATCTGACTCCTGATTTCGGCTCAGATCGTGATCTCAGGGTCGTGAGATCGAGCCCTGCAAGAGGCTCTACACTCAGTGGGGAGTCTTCTCTCCTTCTCTGTCTCCCCCGCCCCTCCCCCACTCTCTCTCTCTCTCTCTCTCTCTCTCTCCTTCTCTCTCTCTCTCACTCTGCCTCTAAAATAAATAAATAAATCTTTTTTAAAAAAACTACTTCTGAGTTGGCTATAGAAAATTAACTTTAAAAAGTCAGAATTGTCTTTATGGTGTACTAAACTACTGTATCAATACCAAGTTTACAGAATCTCTTCCAGAAAACAGAAGATGGAGTATTTCCTACCTCATTTTATGAAGCTAATATTATTCTAATGGTGAAACCAGATAAAGACAGGACAAATAAACTACAAATATTCCTCATGTGTTTAGACACAACCATCCCAACCACGTATTAGCAAACTGAATCCAGCAGTATATAAAAAGATGTAGATACTATGACCAAGTGGGATTTATTCGAGGTGTGCAAGGCTGGTTCAACATTCAATCAACCCGTGTGAGGTGTTTGGGTGTCTCAGTTGGTTAAGCATCTACCTTCGGCTCAGGTCATGAACCCGGGGTCCTGGGATCAAGTTCCTGCTCAACGGGGAGGCTGCTTCTCCCTCTCCCTCTGCCTCTCTCCCTGCTTGTGTGCTCTCTCTCTCTCTCTCTCTCTCTCTCTGTCAAATAAACAAATAAAGACTTTAAAAAAAGAAAATCAATCCGTGTAATCCACTATATCCAGAGGCTAAAGAAGAAAAAATTGTGTGATCATATCAATTGATTCAGAAAGAACATTTGACAAAATCCGGCACCCAATCATGACAAAAATTTCTCCACAAACTAGGACTAGAGGGAAGTTTCTAGCTTGATAAAAGCATCTGCAAAACCCCCACACCTAACATCATATTTACTGGTAGGAGACTGAACGCTTTCCCCCTGAGATCAGGACCCAGGCAAGGATACCTATTCTCACTCCTCTTATTCCACACAATCCAGGGAAAACGGTGTGTCTGCTGGGCCCTCCTGGGCTCCCAACAACAGGAGCCAAGGTCTGGACCGCCAGCTCACCCCCAGGGCAGGTAAGACTCCAGGATGCAAGCATGCACCCCTTCCTCTCCCTGAATAGCACCATGTCAATCTGAGGTCCTTCCCACTGACCTCTGTCTCACGCTTTCATATGTTTTTTAATGAAAAATTTTCCTCTCAACTTTGGTTATTCGATTCCAACCCTCACTGTGTCCTTTCGCTTTTGAGTTTCCCGAGTCGCCCTCGATCCCGTCCAAGCTGAGAGAGAAGTATCCAGATGGCCTGCTGTTTCGTAATACCTGAAATCAGAATAAGAGCTTACCTTTTACAACCCTCCACACACTGCAAAACGCTTTCTCGTTCATTAGCTCAGCAGCTCGGAGCCTCTTTTCGAGACTCTGTGCCTTTCCTTGGCTCCCCACTGGTGGAATGAATTGCTCCCTCCTCTGAGCCCCCATAGCGCTTTTTGCACACGCACCTATGCCACCCCTGACACTTTCTATCACAGCCCTCCTTCAGGTCTCTCCATCCCCTGCCAGACCAGAAGGGACCACACGTGGATTAATTGAGCCTCTTTCCCCCCTAGCACTGACCATGAGCTCAAAGACGTGGCTTGGGCGCAGCTCAATGAAAGCGGTAGGCATTATTGGCACGTGGAAGGGACTCAGGAACTGGTGGCTGGAGTGGGGACGGCGGAAAGATGAAGGAGCTAAGGCTTTGGACGCACCAAAGGACTCCATCAAGGTGACACAGCCAGACGGCAAGAGAGCTGGGCTTTGACACAGATCTCTTGGCTTTCATTTGGATAAACAGACACTTTTCACCCACTGATGTCCTGCCCTGTGGCTCTGGAGGGAGCATCCCCCAGGAAAGCAGCTGAGGTTTAATTCATAGCTCGGCGTGGAAGCTAAAGAGAAAGAGCGAGCCCCTCTCCTGCCGGACGGCACAGACACCGAAAGGCTGCCGGGACTCTGGAGCCTCTGAAAACAGAACGCAAACCACAGAGCGCAGCCTATCACAAGTTCAACAAAGTTTTTCCAGGCTGAACTCTGAACTCTGAGAAGTCTGGAATCTTTAGCAATTGCTTATTGCCTGCAGGATAGACGCGGTTAGGCCCGTGCCTTCTGGGCATGCCCTTAGCTGCAATCCTCATTGAAGTTCCTCTGCTGCTGCTTTCAAAACTGCTCAAATTCCTTCACTCAAGTGTTCTTAGCACTTATGTTGATAGGGAATACTTCAAAGGGTACATCTTTACTTTATCAAATCTGATCTAATTTTGCAGATGGAATCAAAGAGGTTCATTTTGAGTCTAGTCGAGTTTGCCAACCGTCCCGGAGAGGGGGTGTCGGTGCCTTGTCCTCTGTGTAATTAACCTAAACTGAGGGGCCCCATAGACACGGCGGGGTGGGGGGGGCCCGGGGGCCGCTCGGGCCATGCAGACACAGAGCTCCCTGGGAGGAGGCAGGGGCTTCCTCGGAGTGAGGGGGGACACCGGGAAGGGAAGGACAGCTCTCTAACACCTGGGGACCCGGAGCCGGTCCTTCTCCATGGCGGTCACAGACGGCATGGGTGTTGCGGGGGAGTTCAATGAGGAGAGAAAATATAATGAGCTTCGGTGCGCCTGGCGGTCTTTAGAGTTGCCGCGTGGGGTAGGGGAGCCCCGGATGCGGGCAGCCAAGGCCCGGAGTATTAACCTTCACCCTCGGCTGCAGGAACAATTATGCTTCTCTTCTCCCAACCTGGCACTTTTTATAAAATCCAAAACTTGATGTCGCTGCTAATTTGCCCCTGATACCTGCGTTTGAAGCTGGATCCAGGCATAGATTCAGCTGCCTGGCCAGACGGTAATTTCCAACTGAGCTATTATAATTGTTAGAGTAAAATGTCTGTCTGCATGCAACACACCAGGTTGGGGGACGGAGCGGGGAGAGTCATTGATTTTGGTGTTCAGAAAAGTTCTCTGTGGCTCAGAAGAGACAGTTCTGGCTGGTTTTACTTTATTTGGATAATTACTTTGTATGATGGCCATTTCGCGTTGAAATCGAACGTGAAAGCAAAAGGGGATTCGGTTGTCAATATCCTAAAGCTCTGGGGTCCCCCTTTTTAAAAAAGCTCTTCAGAAACTCCCACACACAACCTGCCCCCACCTCCTCAGCTTTGGACATTGGAGGGAGTCACGCTGTCCTACCAGCCTCCATCATGGAGTCTTTGCGCGAGGCCCATGTAAATTGGCCGCCGAAGGGCTCCAGGCCAGGGGCTCTGCCCACAAATTCTGATCATCGTGTGGGGGGCGCCCCTCTCCCTTTCCCACACAGGAGAAAACCAGGCCAGGCCTGGGGGTGAGGGGTGTAGAGGACCCGAGGCTCCCTAGATTGCCAGGCTCCCTCATAGGAGCTCACCCAGCTATCTCCCCACAAATGCTTCTCCACCCAGGAGTGACCCTCTGGAAAGAGATCAATAAAGACAGAATCCTAAACTTGGCTTTGACGGCTCTCAGATCCATCCCAACTCCCTCCCCAACCTTCCTTCTCTCTGGCTGGGGCTGGCTTCATGGGCACGTGATACCAGCAGCCACAAAGGGCCCCACATACGATAGCAGGTACCTCATTCTCACTGCTTTGCAATTCTTAATCATTTTTTAACAAGGGACCCATATCGTCATTTTGCATGGGGCCCTGCAAATTATGTAGCCAGTTCTGCCTTCCACCATGCTCTGCACACCTTTCTGTGCTTTCTCCTGGCAGGAGGCTCCACACTGGCCCGTCCCTCTGTGCAGAATGCCCCCACACACCCCATCCCCACTGTTGACACCACCAGCTACTTACCTCTCTCCTACCCATCCCCTGTATCTCAGCTAAATTGTCACTTCCTCCAGGAAGACCTCCCTGCCATCCAACTGGGTCAGGTCCCCTATTACAGGTTCGTAGAGCACCATGCTCCTTTCCTCCATAAACTCTTTCTACAGTTGCAATTCTACGTTTGTCATACATTTACATGTTCTGTAAATGAGTAATTTACAGAACAGTTGTGGCCTTGAGATGCACTGATGTCATGGAGGAGCTGAGACGCACCTGCACACAGTCAGCACCCCAAGTGTCCGGCGCTGTTATTACGGGGTGGCCGGCGTGCCCTGCACGTGGACACTCAGCATTTCACGTGCCCTCGGAACAAGACCACGGGACAGGAATCGGTGCGTCCAGGGTGGCACATCAAGCAAGTGTCTGAGCAGGACAGGAATCCAGTACAGTCCATCCCCTTGGCCTTGGCCTGTGGCTGCACCAAAGACGTAATAGTTCGGAAGGGATACCAGATTGGTTCCCCGGGCTTTGCAAAACCCTGGTTCCAGCGCTGGTTTCATTCCTCACTGTTTATGTGATCCTGCACACTTTTCTTAGCCTTCCTCTCAATTTCCTCCTCTCTAACACAGGGATAACAAGAGATGCACCCCAGAGGCTTGCTTTAGTAAATGCAAGTGGAGGGAGTTCCCAAGGCCGGGGTTGGGGGGGGGGGGCTGGGCACAGACCTCCTCTCTCTCCTGCTCTCCACCCACTGCCCCCGGGGAGGGGGTGGAGACAAAGGGCCTGGACAGCAGAAGGTTCATCCTGGCAGGTGCTGCCTTTCTCCACCCGTCAGAAGAGGGGACAACCTCACTTAGCCAGAATGGCTAGAATGTGCTTATCTAAGATGAAAGGAGGAATCCAGTGTCTTCCCGGTGACCAATAACCTGAAGCTTCAGGGAGAGGAGAGATCCCACCATGCTCCGTCCAGCCCACGGGAATCGCGCCGTCCGCCTGCTGAGGGTGTGAACTCAGAGATCGTGCCTTCTCTCCTGTGCTCCAGATGAGTTCAGGCAGATTGTGGGGGGAAGTCAGGTGTGGCCGGACGGGTGGGCGTCCGGGGCCTTGACTGCCATTCACATGTCATATCTCCCCATGGGCCGGGGGGCCCTGGAGGGATGCCTTGGGGAGGCTGATGCGGGACAGAGAGGTCGAGGAGGTGAACCGCAGGGTCCCTCCACCACTTCCATCAGCAAGCTTCGGGTTTGTCTGACAACTGTACAGAAGAGAAAGCCGAAACCTACGAAGGCCCTGAGACTTCCCGGCGCAGCTGGTTCTCAGCCGAGGGGAGGCCAGAAGGCTCGCCCCCCCCCCTCGCCGCCGTGCCGGCCTGCACGCTCTTCCCTGGCACTGGGGCTGGTGGGTGCTGGGTCTGGAAGGTGGGGTCTGGACGTGAAAACAATCTGTGGAGAAGAGAAAGGTCACTGAGCCAGAGGAGCCTTGAGGAAAGGTTTTCCTGTCCTGTTGTAGGAAAGAGAGGCCCAAACACAAGTGAGGCAGTAGGGAGGTACTCTCTGCAGCAGGAAAGGGAGGCCACGCCCATTCCTGGTGACCTCCCCGAGTGGTCCTTCTCCCCACGAACCTCCTGGGCCTGCCAGGCACCAGCCAGCATCAGAAGCACATCTGTGGGGAGTCGCTAGCTCTAGAGAGCCAAGGCCAGGCAGCCTTGGCCTTGGGTGGATATTGTTGGGTACTCATCCCTAAATCCTTTTGAGTCTGGTCTCATGGCTTCGGAGCTCCAGGCTAATGAGCTGGCCCTGAAGATGTTACCAACTGAAGGAAAATGTTCCAGCAGAGGACCCTGGAACAAGCTCTGGTGGGTCATGAAATCCAAAAGACTTGGATCAGGAAGAGACATCCAGAGTTACCTAGACTGACTTTATTCTATGGATGAGGATGCTACAGCTCAGAAAGAAAAGGCAACTTGCTCGAGCTAAGAAAAAGTACGGATATGTAATAATAGATCCATGCCTCTGGGGTAGAAGAGAGGAACAGTTGCGTCTCATCTCTCCCCAGAATGTAACTGCCTCAACTCAAACCAAATGTGTCCTCTCTCGAGGTACAAGGCCTCTCCACTTGGTCCTCCACTTCCCCCCATGCTCCAAACCTTATTTTAAAAAGTCCTGTCCCATTGGTAAGAAGGCCTAGCTCCTGCATGAGTTATAATACCCTTCTGTCTACCACCCCAGTTGACTGAGCCAGCCACATAGGGGACATTTTCAGGAATCATCGGTCCATAATGGAAGGACTAACCCACTGAGCTGAAGTCGATGAGGTCAGGACTCTTGACACTGAGGCAGCCCATATCTCATGGCCTGGGAAGGACTCTACTTAGCTCTGTCCTACCCAAGCTCTCTTTCCAAGGCAGAGGATCAGATAAACAAGAACCAGCCTGAAGAAAGTGTGTTGTGTTAACCAAGACCATTGGAAAGAGCTTCCCATTTAATTGGGGCAACATCAAAGTCAGGGAACTGCCACTTCACTCAGGTCTGAAGAATTAACCAGGAATGGATCCCATTTCCCAAATCACAGAGCAGGCAGAAAATCAACCTGCAGCTAAGGAATACTTGCCCTGGTCAATCGAAATAAGAAACTGGGACAATGACACATCAGCTTCCTGTCTTGATGGCTGACGTTCCTGGCTCGTTAGTCTCCTTTGCTCTCCTCACCTCCACCCATTTCTTTTCAATCTTTAGAATTTTCTAATTTTTAGCTTCATTTATTCATCCTTTCAAAAAAAAAAAATAATAAGTCAAGGTCAAGACGTCGACCAAACCTTCACCGCCACTCGACAGAGTCTCTCTGCTTCCCCCACTCCCTCCCAGGCAGCCTCTCCTCCAAAATGAGCCCACGATGAAAGTACAGCGGGCTCCGTGCATTTTAAAGAGTTAGCCTATTTTCAACTATAAAATAATATGTGGCATAGAAAACAGCATGGAGGATGAAAAAAGATCCTGTTTAGTTTCAGTGTGACATTTGCCTGGGGGAAGAAGTGCAGAGCTCATTGGCAAGCCGATTGTTGAAGCCCTGACCAGTCAGTTACAAAGTGTCACCATTTAATATGCCAGTCAGCTCTGCCTTTTCGAGGCCAATCACTCCTTTTGTGCTGGGGAGAGGGTGGGGGTGGAGCGCAGAGCAGAAATTGAGTGGGGGGCATGAGAGCCGCAGAACGAAGGAGGTAAGGGGCACGCAAGAATGGAAGGTTACAGGGGGTCCCATTGCTCAGTCTCCATCCGACCCCCAAGTGAGCCTCTCCAGTGCCCACTGGGGCCGGAGCCCAGTGGCTCTTGGTCACGGTAGCTGCCCAGGTGAGACATCTGTCCATGAAGGATGCCAGACCCGCCCCAGCCGTAGGCACAGGTAGAGTGGGTCCCAAAGTCACAGAACTTACATGTGTCCCTAGAGCTGGGGTCATCTTCTGGTCTCAGGAGCCACTGGAAATACCAGCTTCTCAATTTGTGGGCAGAAAAGGTCGACAGGTCTGCACCTATTAGCACCTCCTGCAAGCTCAACACATTTCTGTGTTTAGACATCAGTGCAAGATCCTGGCTCCCTTTCATGACTCTGAGCTTTGTATCCAACTTACCATTAACAGGGTTCAGGCAAGGCAGGGCTCTCCCCCCACCCCACCACGGCCCCCTCTCTCAGTCTGTCAGCCTTTTCTTCATCAACTATATTTGTTGCAATCAAGTTCTGTCAACTGTCACAGCTTACATACAGACTGCCAGTAAATATGTCTTTCCACTCATTAGACATTCCTCCCAGTCACCTTGGGATTTCTACCTTGTCTATCTCACTCCAAAAAACTTTTGTTCAGAAGTATGAGACACCTACTGAGCAATGTCAGCTTGCGGCCATTACCTCAGGAAGTGACAGAAAACACCCAACTGTCACTCATTAAGATCCATTTTTTCCAGAGTTGATGTAAGTCAGACTTTGCCCCCAAAACGAATCATGATTTATTTAATATATTTGCTTCTACAAGTGTCAGCTCATCAGCTTAAAATGTTCCTCCTTTAACTCTATTGAGGACTGTACAGAAAGTTTTCTTTGAAACCTGGTTTTTGCTTTAAGGCTTAATAATTAAAACAGAACCAAGAACAGTCAAGACTCTGCACTATAGGTGCACTTTGGTGGCCCCTGGTTTTATAATTATATGTACAAAGCAGTCGTGTTGGAATTATCGCTGGACACGCAGGGAAAATTGCCTCCCACTGAGCGAGCTGGCTTTTTCTGCCGGGCGCACCAGGCTGGGGCAAGATGAAATGAAAACCAGGGATGGTTTGAAAGCAGGGACAAAAATAACAATTAGGGAAGCGAGGAGGAGAAAAATGCAGTTCCTTAATTGCTCGGCCTCCGTGCCAGCGGGCAGCTCCCCGCCACACGGCAGGAGCGCGGGGACCCGGGAGGATCCGATGCTGTCCAGAAGCCTAGGGAATGCGGGCAAAGGTGCATCGGCCACAGCTTTTCGGGAGAGATGCCTGAGGCCTGGCTTTGACCTGAATTTCAGGAGAGATCAAAGCCTGAGCCAAAGAGGAAGGTGATTTGACAGGCTGATGGCTTCCTATGGGGACCGCCAGCCCAAGGTCATTTCCGGCCACCCTCCCCTCTGCTTCAGACTCACTCTGGTCGGTCCTTTCTCTTGGGAGAAGAGAAGGTTGGGCACCGTGGGAGGCGTCACTTGGAGCGTGAGGGCAGTGCCCGGCAACTTGGCATCCTCCTTGGGCGGGCAGCAGGACCGCAGCTAATTCTCACCCAGTACCGAGGTTTGCTTCCCTCTAGCCCAGGGCCCACGACCCAGAGGGAGATCCAGCCCGGGCTCAGAACCCCCAAAAGAATGGAGCCCCCAGCCCCACAGAGGCAGCCACAGAAGTGCTGGAGCTACAGAGCTGGAACGGCATGGCAGAGTCCAAGAGAAAGGAGAAAATTCATGTGCATTGCCCAAAAGGAGATCGGCGGTCTGGGGAGAGAGTGAGGCCCCTGTTGTCAAACCTGTGTACACCCAACAACCACTTGTCTGAGGAAGCGTGACACGGGAGAGCCAAGCCTCACTCGGGCATCCGGGCTCAAAGACATTCAAAGCCCGTTGCAGGTGAAGGGCTTAAAATTCCAAGACTATGATACTCTGTCAGGCGTTACTTTTGTTTCTGTATTCCCAAGACAGAGTGGGCCCCCACCCTCAAATTTCTCCCACTGCCTGGCTGAGGGCTCAGATCTTACCCCCCGCCCCCACCTGCGGGTCAGGGCATCCATCACTGGTAGGTAGGCATGCCCTCGGGCAGCAGGGAGAGCTGGGAGTCTGAAGGAAGAGTCTGGAAGCAGGCCATGGAGAAAAGGCACCCAGGAGATGGAGACTACCACCCTTGTCCAGAGAACCGTGTCACTGCTCACTTGAATCGGTACCCTGGCTTTCCTGCTTCCATGCCTCCGTTCTCCTACAGAAATCAGTGACGACCTTAAAATTCAGATTTGACCACAAAATCTCCTAACTGCACTCACAAACCCCTGTCACTTAAAACCTTCCAGTGGCTTCCCATTGCTCGTAGGATAAAAGGAAAACTTCATAAGAGAACGAGCAAGGCCCTGCCAGTTCTGTTCTATGCCTTGCTAGCCGCCCCCTAATTCCAGTCCCACCTGCCTCATCCTCACATCTAAGTGTCTCTGGGGCTTTGTGCCAGACTTGCATCACCTGAGACAAGGAATGCAAGACCAGCTCTGCGCCAGGTGCAGCTGGAGAGGAAGAACCACACGTGGCTGCCCGGGAGATGGAGAGGAGGGAGGGGAAGAAAGGGGAAGAGGGGTAGGGTGGCCGGGCCTTGGTCAGAGCACCCTACGGTTTCCAACGGGGCTTCCCAGCTGGTGAGTCTGGTTGTCACGTGCCCCTGACCTAGCTGCTGAGAGGGCTGAGGAGTAGGCACAGTCCCTTCCCACCTCTACTCCCCTCCAAGACCCGCAGGGCAGAGGATTCCCCAAACACGAGAAGGAATTGCAGAGGCTGGGCCCTGATAAAAGAAAATATCTTCTCTCAACTGAACTCATTGTCAGAGTATAGCTTTCCCAGGGAAACTGGCAAAAATCCTCTCACTAGGCCCCATGGTCGGGGGCTTGGGGAGCAGTTTCCATCTCTCTAGCTCCCCAAATACCAGGAACAGGGCCATCTGCCACCAAGCACCAACCGCGTCCCTACCCTGCTCCCCAACTGGCATGACAGGCAAAACTCTGAGAGAGGAATAAAACCCGCATTGAAAGTCAGCCTGCAAAGGGAACTCTTTCATGTTGGCTAGCATCCACAGCTCGGAAGGTAAGATCAGATATGGAAGTGTTTGATGAGGTTAAGTCCATTTCCAACCCTTCATTCTGGCGTTTAAAGCCATCATCTGTTTTAAGAAGTGAAGCGCTTTAATGTGCAGGGGGTTACGGAGGAACCAGGCCCCTGCTCCGCATAGAGCACCAGGAGGCAGGGGCTGTGGAAAGTTGTGGAGGCTTTTTTCCTCCAACCCCATAAGGGAGAGAAGCCTCTACCTGCTGATCTCTAAAAATGGCTGCTAATGACATACAGCTATGTTGAAATAGGGACCTGTGTTCCTTATAAGTCAAGGTGGGAGATATTCGGGATTGATGCATCACCGTGGAGACCCTGAGCCCGAGGAGGGTCCCTTCCCCAACAGGAACAAAAGGAGGTTTTCTTCCTCTCTTGGAGGGCTGGCCCCAAAGCCCCCACTAAAATCCTATTTCTTTCATGAACCTGTCACTGATGAGTGACTCCTTGCTCCTGAACTCCTAAGAGCATCTGTTGTCTACACCACTGGCTTCACATGGTATAAGATCATTCATTCATTTGTTCATTCATGCACCAAACCCTTTAAGCCATGCTAGGGGCCACCCGGAAGGTTTGAGAGAGAAGGCAGTTTGAAGATCTTCTCTTAATAGACAAAGTAACCTAGACAACAATGGATATGGGGTTCATGGTGGACATGGGTTTCATGGTGGGCACGGGGAGTGACTTGCCCAAGGTAACACCTGTCTTAGTGGGGGCTCTGGGCTCCCACTGCTTCCAACAAACTGGTCCCCACTGATGGCTTAATGTCCTCCACCTGGGTTGCGTTCTTTCAAAATCAACTATCACCACGCACTTCAGTCTACTGATAAGTCTCTCCACCCCATCAGACTACTAGCTCCTAGACCAGTGATTCTCAACCTTGGCTCCATACTGGAATCAGTAAGGAGAGCTTTTAAAAATATTGATGCCTGGGTATTACCCTGGAGATTCTGATTTACTTAAGATCATAGGGCATGGCCCAGATTTTTAACCCCACCACCACGACCCCCAGGTGATTCTAATAAGTCTCAAAGATTGAAAAGCACCATCCTAGAACCCTCTTTCTCAAAATTTAGTGAGCATGCATATCTCATAGTGGTGATCTGGCTAAAATGGAAATTTCAGTTCAGTAGGTCTTGGCTACGGCCCAAGTTTCAGCATCTCTACCAAGCTCCCAGATGATTTGAAGACTAGTGGGTCTGTGAACCATACATGGAGTAGGAAGGCTCTAGAACAGGGTCTTCCAACCTCAGAACTAATTGACATTTGGGGCTGTATAATTCTTAGTTTAAGGTAGGACAGGTGCAGAAGGGATTATCCTGAGCATCACAGGGTGGTTAGCTGTCTGCCATGATGCCAGGAGCTCCATCTCCAGCTGTGAATATCAAAATGTCACCAGACAATGCCAAGTGTCCCCTTGGTTGGGGGGAGCCCAGTCACCCCAGCTGAGAACCACCATTGAAGCTAGCACCTCGAGTCCTCTATCTCTTGATCCAAAGCCCTTTCACCGCACCTGTTAACTCCCTTTTCACACTCATCTTGTTTCTTAAATTTGTAAGTTAATTAAAAGTAAAGATTACATCCCATTCACTAATTGGTCAGTGATTCAGCAAATACTTGGTGAGTGCCAAGCAATGTGCTAAGTCTACGCGTAATAACAAAGGCACCTGAAAGCTAAAGGTATGCGTGCAAGAGCTCTTCAATCCTCAACACAGTCCTTGGAAGTGGATCCTGGGGTTAGCTCTATATTATACATAAGAAGAGAAATTAGCTAACTTGTTTCAAAGCACATAATAAGTTATAGAAACAAGATGAAAAGATAAACAGGATACAGAGCTCAGTGGAGTTCATGATCATGCAGTCAATACAGACATCCCTGCTCCTGATTCTACCTTGATGTGGAAAACACAACATCAGCAACCTGGGCAGAGGGGTCACTCAAAGAGAAATAGTCAGTTCTATTTGAGGAGTGAGAGGGAAGAAGACTTTACACAGTAAGTGATAATTGAGCTATATCTTCAAGGATAAGATTTTCACAATTATCCCTTTACTTGTCTATCTCCTGCCCTCAACAGACTGTGAGCCTCTTAAGGGTAGGGACAGACTCTTCTTTATTTTCCTATCTTCAGTTCCTGGCATGGTGCCAGGTGCTCCACAGGTGATCAATACATGTTGGGTGAGTAAGTAAACCAGCAGAGCAGGTGGACAATAGTGACGTCCTCAGGACAGAGAACAGCATGAGCAAAAGTGAGGAGGTGTGTGAGGGTGCTGTGTGTCTGAAGCAGAGTAAAGGGGCCTGGGGCATGGGCGTTGAGGGAGCAGGGGGCAGGAGATAAGCACGTCTCTGACATTCTTTTTTTTTAATTCATTTGTGAGAGAGAGAATACAAGCTGGGGGAGAGGCAGAGGGAGAAGGAGAGACAGACTCCCTGCCAGGCTGGGAGCTGACATGGGGCTCCATCCCAGGACCTGGAGGTCTGGGGTGGCTCAGGTCTCTGACATTCTGATTCCTGCACAGAGCAGTTTGAATCCCTTTCGCTATGCTCTGGGGAAAGGCAAGATCCAGGACACTTCTTGGCCTGCTGGGTTCCTTTTCCAAAGAGCAGGATTCCCTGTCTCAGGACAAGGCAAGTTTCTAATTAGTGCATGGAAGTGAGATGAAGTGTGATTTCATTTAGTACATGAGGAGGGAATCTTCATTTAGTATATAAGGAAGTATGTGTTTGGTTCTTTGGTTTTTTGGTTTTTGTTTTTAATTCCCACCATCCCTGGCGAACTGATGGATCCAAGGCTTGGTGTCAAGAGCCACTAAAAAAAAGGGAGATAGTTGGACATCTATTGCCTCCTGATGGAAGGACACAGTACACCTATGAACCTGATCACATCCCTAGACGGAGCTGGCAACTCGCAAACAGCAGAGAGGACAGAGGAGCATGGTAAACTTCGCTGTGGGGATGCAAAGAGCAAAGTCCAGAGAGCAGGAAATCTGTGGGACAGACGACTCGGTTTCTGAAACAGATGAATTTCAAGTGGGGAAAAAAAGAGAAACAGAAGGTGAATTTGTGGATTAAAAGACACTTAAAAACATTTCAACCATTTGCAATGTATAGATAGTTAGAATCATGATTCTACCACTGAGAAAAAAAGTAAGACAAGTGAAGATCTGAAGAGTAAGTATTTGATGATATTAAGAAATTATTGTAAAATTTTTAAATGTGATAGTGGCTTTGGCATCTGATTTTTTTAAAGCGCCCTTATCTTCTAGAGGTACAGACTGGAAATACCAACAGAATGACGTCAGTGTGTGGGAGGAGAACGGGCCAAATGCAGAATAGGATCCCATGGACTCTCAGCGGGGATCACAGTGGAACCACGGCACCTGTGTTTTGCCCTCTTATTCTATCTTTTTGCTTTTTTTCTTTTTGTTGCAGTATAATTTCCACACCATACAATTCACCCATTTCATGTGCATAATTCAAGGACTTTTAGTATATTCGGAGTGGTTCATCCAATAGCACAATCTTATATTCATCACCCCAAAAGGAAACCTCACACCCCTCAGCCATAAGCCCCCCATTCTACCCCACCCTTAGCCCTAGACAACCACCGATCTACTTTCTCTCTCTACAGATTCCCCTGTTCTGGACATTTCTTATAAAACAAATCCCACCATATGAGGTCGTCTGTGCCTGGCTTATCCATGGTGCGGCACATATCAGACCGTCCTTTCTTTTTATAGCCAAATAATATTCCCTCGTGCGGATAGATGGTGTTTTATTTGTCCATTCGTCCACCGATGGGCATTTAGGTTGCTTCCACTTTGGGGTTATTATGAATAATGCTGTTACGAACACTCGTATACAAGGTTTGGTGTGGAATGTATTTTCATTTCTCTTGGGCACATGCCTAGAAGTGGACTTACTGGTTCATAGGGCAGCTGTCTGTTTAACCCCTTCAGAAACTATCAAACTGTTTTCCAAAGCAGCTGCGTCATTTTACATTCCCACCGGCAGCGTTCTCTCTCTTTTTTGTCCATGTTTGAAATTTTCCATAATAAAACACTTCGTTTTAAACCTACCCTCCCAGGCTGAAACCCATCAACGCACCCCCGCTGTGTCGGCCTCTGCGGCCTCTCTGGACATGTCTGGGTCTCTTACTCACGTGGACACTCTGGGATAAGCGCAGGACCCCTCGTCCTTTTGAATACCTTCTTGTTTGTTCGGTTTCCAGGCACGTGCTTCTCCTTTTCATTTTGGGGACGCAGTCTCTGAAGAAACCAAAAGATTAGGATCCATAAAGGACCTAAAATGAGTTCCCAGAGTGGAGGGAACCGGGGGCAGAAGTCCCTCCCAGCAGCGCAGCTAAGTAAACACCAACGTGATGCCTGGCCCCGACATAATTACAGAAAATGTAGGCCACAAAGGGAAGAATTGCGGCGGTAAGATGAGGGGAGGGGGCTGCGCCTGCAGAGCCCCAAGGTTAAATGCTGGGGCATAAAGAGATGTAAGCAAGAGACATCTTCCAGCACAACAATTTGGGACGTAATGGCGCACAGAGTCACATTCTGCAGGTGTATAGCAAGCACTTGGCTGCATTATTCTATCCCCGATCCCATTTTCTCTTGTCAAGAGGTCTTTGACTAAAGACACAATTGTCTTCCAAAGAAAGGCTGAAATGCCATGTGGATGACTTGAG
Source organism: Ailurus styani (assembly GCA_002007465.1). Taxonomy (NCBI): domain Eukaryota; kingdom Metazoa; phylum Chordata; class Mammalia; order Carnivora; family Ailuridae; genus Ailurus; species Ailurus styani. Next base: position 16,476,954 of record LNAC01000001.1, read on the forward strand.
TGATAGGCTGCAGCATCTTGGATGCTGAAGAAAAAGCAATGCTAATGGATTTGTACACTAAGTAACATAAAAAGGGAGAGGGAGGAATGCCCCACCAGGGCAATGCAACAGCACAGCCCAGAGCCTTCCTCTGAGGCACTGGTAGGGAACCGAGGCTCTGGTACTCCCTCCCAGTGAGGACAAAGGATGCCTGGGTTTCAGGGAGTCCACGCCTGACTCTGCCTTCCCCTCAGATTTGGCCGCGAGCTGAGCTGTCTTTCTTAAATCCTCAAAGAATTAGCAGGTGTTCCCTCACAAATCTGGGGCATGTAGCTCCCTGCCCAGCCTCCCACAAAAACGGCTCTGACCCAGGCCCGGGGCAGCCTGCCCCCTCAGGCATAGCTGACAGCAGAGCCTCCTGGGAGGTTTCCCGGCCCACCCGGCGAAACAGTCCAACCCTTCCTAGAAGGTACTCAGCGCACCAGAATGCTCAAATGAGCACCGTCAGGGGCTAACGAGGTGAAAGAAATAGAGGTCACGGGCACAGGAAAGGACCTCGGGGTCCTCCAGGTGCAACGCCCTTTTTTCACAAACGAGAATGCTGAGAACCAGAGAAGGTAAGCGACACTCCGAGGTTACGTGATCAGCTCAGGTCAGGCCACGTAATTCCACTCCTCTACCCGAGCAGAAGGTGAAGTCACTGGAGTAGAAAAATGAAAGAAGATCCCTCAAGAATTTTATCTCTAATAGGACTAGCTCTGGGAATGAGACAGGACAGGAAGACTTCAGATTTTTATATTCTAATATTTTAGGTAACCGTGACCTAGAAACCACAGCTCAGGCGTTCTTTTTGGTAACGACAATAGCCTTTAATGCCTGTTGGCTGTCCTTGCCTGTGAATGTCAGCAAGAAGGAACTGGACAATGGACACCGTGTCAGTCCATCTGTTTTCACATGAGGAGGGACCTGAGGCCCGGAGAGGACCTGAGATTTCCCAAGGTCACAGGGCTCATCCTCAGTACCAATACGGTATTCTAGCCTCAGCCCCTCCCCTGGACCTTTCGGACAGACCACCCTATATCCAGTAACTAATGAAGTAAGATCTGGCACGGCCCTTGGGTAATTGTGACTGAATATTTTAAGTGTCACTCCAGCCTGTAATTAGTAATTATAGCACTTAGTAATTATGGATTGACTAAAAGAATAATAGTAGAGCTAGTGTTTCTACCCCAATCTACCAACTCCCTAGTTATCATTCTTTCTGCTTTGTTTTGCTGCTTCCCCCCACCCCATGTTGGTTTGCTCTTTATGACGAAGTCATGTTCATGTTCATGTTCCGGTCCTTCTGAGCATCCTTGCTGCCCACTTGAAGGCCTCGTGGGCATGCAGCAGGCATCTGCCAACCTCAGTGCTGAAATCCATGGCTTTCTGTTGCCACCAGGGTGAGGGCAGGCAGATGAACTCTCCTCACCTTCTGCCAAAACTCTCTAGGAAAGAAGCCACGTGACTCCAGAAATCCATTTACCTTCTGAAAGGGGAAGACCGCCTGGATGTCAACTCTTTCCCAGCCGGGCTTCCATCTAACGAAGCAAAGAAAAGAAGGGAGACCTTTCTTCCATCCAAGAAGACATTCAACTGGTATCATTTCTTGATTCTCAGGCCACTGTCACCATGGTAGGCTTTTTAACTTCGGCATGCTGAGAAGGTGGGACCTTTCTTAGCTCGGGTTTTCCCCAGAGTGGACCCTCAGGAAAATATCTGGGCATAAGCACTTTATTTCAAGGCTAAGCCAAGAAAGCACTATGAGGGAGAAGGACGTGAGACCAACAAAGGGTGTGCAGATAAGCAGGCTCCTCCCATGGGGGCCTGGGGCTCAGTCTCACAGTAGCAGCCCCTGACAGACTGGGTAGCATGCTTGTGAGAGGTAAGGAGGCTGGAGTGTGGATCCCCCAGTTCCCATCCCTCATTGGTTGAGGATCTCTCTGGGGCATTCATTCTCTAATGCTTTCCCTTGCCCTGTGATCTGGTCGAATAGTCAGCAAGCCAGAATATGCCCCAGGCCAAGAGACCACAAAGCCGTGAGAGTGTCTGGGAGCTGTCTGCTGGTGACCTCACTGGGGGTCAAGGGTGTGTGTGCCAGGACCCCAACAGCATCTGCTATGGTTTTCAAATGCTTTCCAGGGGAAAATCGCTGTATAGAAGCCACTAAGGAAGCTACACTTTGAGCAGGAAGAGTTGTGGCTTCAGAATCTAAGTCTTGGGTTTGAATCTCTTCTCTGCTGCTTACCAGCTGGGCCATTGGCAAGAGAACCTCTCTGAGCCTGACTCCTTTTTTAATCTGTAAACGAAGTGCTATAGATTAAGTGATGGGTATGATGCTGGGCACATTATTGGTGATAATTAGCATCATCATAATAATTACTATTTCAATAAAACAAATCATTTGTTCTTGGAAGTTTCATGATCTAGGGGGCTCACCAGACAGAAGGCCCAGGAAGGGTGATGTCTTCTTAAGTTTAACTCTCAGTATTCTTCAGTTCACTCATCTGCTTGTTCGTTCAACAAATACTTTTGGGAACGTATTTCAGTGACCTCATAGGCAAAGAGAAGGGTCGGCAATAGTTGCTACAACAGCTAGTTCTCAAATGTCTTCTAACAATTATCATCTTTCTCAATCTGTGACTGTTCTCTGCAGGAAGACAGCTCTGTTTAATGATAAAAGAATGTTACAATGATATACTGGTGTTTGGATATTGACACTGACTAGCTACATGACTTTGAGTAACTGTACTTCTCCATCTGTGAAATGGGCATAAGAAGCCCCCCCCTTGCAGGGCTGTTGCAAAACTTAAAAGAGATGGCATTCCACAAATCTCCCTACAGGGCCAGGCACATGATAGGAGACTGACATGGTTGCTTCCTCCTCATCCTCTCATCTCTGGGCTCTGCATGATTGAATAGCTACATGTTATGGGGTGTGGAGAGGAGAAGCCTATTTCAGACCCCTGCCTAAAGGTGAGAGCGACACAGCAGACCGCAAGTAAGCTGAGCTCATCAGCCACACTTCTGTGTTACAGAAAAGACAAGCCCTGCTAGACTGTGACTCTCGAGACAGAGTCTCATTCAGCGGGTCATTCCCCCACACCCAGCTCAGTGCCAGCAAATAGTAGCGACTCTGTTGATACTTGCTGATAAACAAGTGAAACAAATCCAGCCTGCTTCTACCCAACAACAGCACAACAAAAGCACTTCAAAGAAGACACCAGAGACAAAACCGAGATCCTTGAGGACGGGGAGGGTGACATTTCTTGGTACCCAGGGACAAACCAGCTTTGTACTTAGTTGAATAGCATTCTATCCAAGTAGAATAAAATGTCTCAAGGAACCAGGATCCACCTGCATTGCAAATACAGAGCACTGTGCTATAGGTTCCTGTTTCGAGGAAACCCACTTAGGATCTTCGTTGCTTCAAATACAGAGACTTCAGGCTAAAAGGCAGACATGTGAGCGCCTGAAAATGGAAAACTGCAGTCTCCTGGTACCAAGGGTGGTCCCCCCAGCAATGTGAAAGGCAGGATCGCAGGCCCCGCCCCGGACCTGCTGGATCAGAATCCGCATTGTAGGAGTTGCCCACATGACTCTGGGGCGTGAGCCACATTGGCGTTGCTTCTCTAGCTTGGTTGCACATCATCTGGGGAGTTTTGAAAAACCGATGCCTTGGGGCGCCTGGATGGCTCCGTTGTTAAACATCTGCCTTCAGCTCAGGTCATGATCCCGGAGTCCTAGGATCGAGCCCCGCCTCAGGCTCCTTGCTCGAGGGAAGTCTGCTTCTCCTTCTCCCCCTCCCCCTGCTTGTGTTCCCTCTTTCCCTGCGTCTCTTCTGTCAAATAAATAAATAAAATCTTTCAAAAAATAAAGTTATTTTTAAAAAATATTGATGCCTGGTTTCCCGCCCCCCCAAATGCTGGTTATTTGGTCTGCAATACAGCTTGGGCAAAGTGATTATAAATAATAATAACAGCAACAACAACAACAGGAAGAAGAATCATCATCATCATCGTCGTCGTCATCATCATCATCATCATCATCATCATCATCATCACCATCCCCTGGGGAACGCAGCCTAGGTGGACAGCCTTGTAAAGACCTCCTCGGGGCAGCTAACACAGCAAAAGAGCTCATTCTGCCTCGTGGAGAATTATTGCCCTGAGTTCTTCATGGTCCCTTCGATCTGGATGCTGGGAAGAAGGCTTTCGTGTCGTTGGAGAGCCAGGCCGGCACCAGACCAGGCTTCCCCCCATGGAGAGAAGAAAGAGTTAACTCCAAATCCAGCCTCCCCTCTCCTGCTTGCACGTGTCTACCCACCGCTGAGCCTCACTCGCATCGTACATCTGGTTCCGTTCCTTGGAAATGTCTCCCCTTCTCATTGCTTCCCTCCCCTCAGGGACAGCTTTCCCCGGTCCTGCCCAGAAGAATGACCTGAGGCCAGGGGATCGAGCCTGGTAATGTCCCCGCTGCCTGCTCCCCAGTCCAGACCTCCAGGTGGGGGTTTGAAGGGATTACCTCAGCCCTGGCCGGGGCAGCACGTTCATCAGAAACGCTCCAGTCCTCCCAGGAGCCTCTCTGGGACAAGCACAAGGTTCTGGCTAATTTTAAATGTAATTAAAAGATTTTCTTCCTTTCTTTCTTTAAAGCATGATCAATTTCCATAGCTCCCCCTTCTTAGAATACTGTTCCTCTGAGGTCTTCTTTTTTTTTTTTTAATTTTCCAGATTTTTCTCCCCAGATGAGAACACTTATAACAGATGCAAATCTTTTGCTTATTTGGCCTAGTGTATCAGCAGACAGTATTTTTACAATGTAGAAAGGTTTCTCAATGGGACTCGGAAAAGGTCTTTTCTCCTAAAACACTAATAATAATTCCTTTTTTTATTTTCTTCAAATTGCTTTTTATAACCCATTCAACCTTTTCAGGCACATAATTAAAACATCAAACAGTTTTCCTGCTGGTTATGCTAAAATTTGAATACTTGAGGCAGCAACTATTATTAGATGTTAAAATGGACTTGAGTATTTCTTTAAAAGATCTTCTTAAGTAACTATTCATTTGGGTTTGCTCTGTTTAATAAAAAGACAAGTCCTATAATATGAAAATACCTGTTTCCAATAAAGACCATAATTGGTAGCAGGAGGATTTTTTAAATATAAAATATGTATTTTGTTCACTATTTTTCCAGCTTAATGTGACTAATTTCCCCATTCAACTTTATCCCTAAGGAAAACTATTGAAAGAAAGGCCATTACCATTACATGAAGCTCACTAGTTTGGTTTCGCAGGATGTGATTGCTATCGAGAAGGCTAGTAGCCGGGTAATTTTGGATTAAATGAGTACATAGCCTGAAAAAGGATAAATTAACCTCCGTAGAATTGAAATTAGATTCCAGAGAATGACTGTTGTAGCTCAGCACACACTGAGCCAAGGCTGATGACAATGTTGCTGGGGAGGAAGACCTGTGAAATGCTGAATGCCCATTGGAGGGTGCTGGGAGGGCTGGACAGTCAACTCAGGGAGGAAAGGATGGGGCAGAAATGGAAATGGAGAGCATTCCTTTCTCTCGCTTTTCCAGGGTTTGTAGCCACTTTCTAGATAAATAAGAATCTTCCCTCTTCACAAAACCCCAGCAGGCTTCTCGGAGAATAAGGCAGATCAGGTCAATTCATTAGACAACCACTATGGGCAGCATAGGACATGATAGAGCCGTGCCTGGTACACAAAGAAGAATGTTGGAACGGATATGGAAGAAACTACCCTCATCTCCCTGGAGCTTAGTAATGACAGTGAGACTCATGAGCAAACCTAGAATACAAAACCACGTGCACTGCCTTCTGAATGGCACAGACATTAGAAGCTTAATGCAGAATCGCTGCTTTGATTCAGAACAAGACGGAAGGCTTCTCAGTAGAGGTAGCAATGGCTGGACCTTGCAAAACATGTCGGCTACAGAAATCATGTCCTGGTAAGTTGGCCCTTCTAGAAAGGCCTGCCGACACTAGAGTGTGTTGAAACTCCTAGAATGATTTTCATACCTGTGACTTTCAGACATGAACTCGTACCTGTGGGTTCAGTCCTTGCGTTCTTTGTGAGATGGAGAACGAGGGTCATGGGAATGGCAAACATTAACGTGATGTCAACCCCGGCAAGGCACTGTTAGATGCTGCCGAGGAACAAAAAGAGAAGGGGTAGCAAGATTTCCACCTCCATCTGGCAATCTAGTTAAAGATCGGGGCTCATCAGATCTGCTCTGCCAGCCAGCCAGAGCCACGTAAGGAGTTTGCAGTAGGTACCCGATGAGTGCCAGCATTGTCGACACTGTGCAAGAAAGGGATAGCAGTGACCCCGCAGGTCCTGGCAGCTGGGAAGTCTAGCTTAAGAACAGAAGACTTGAACTTCAAGCTAATACACTGAATTGAAGAAGTGGATCCGTGAAATGCAGTAGGCAGAGGGGAAAAGGCAAACGCATTCCTTAGCTGGGACGTTCCTGGCACTTTCAAACCAGAGAGCAGATAGTTTCAATCAGGAGGGCGAGATTCCCCAAGATACCTTCCCTTCTCCCTCTCTCTGCTTCCTCTGTCCTAAGCACATCCCAGTTCCCCAGCCCTTATCTAATTCAATGAGGCTGGCCAGTGTTATTTTGGGAGGAACGAGGGCTGGGAAAGACTTCACTGCCAAATTCTTCTTGATGAAAGGCTTTTTGGTCCTTGGCTCCATAACCCCCACCCACTCAGAGGGCTGGCCCAAGCCGCCCAGGCCCCAGGGTGACGGACCCGGCTCCACAGGTGGAGAGCACACCTGGGGCTGCCACAGCCCTTCCCGTGGCCTCCCAGATGGAGTCGTGGTGGATGGTAAACACACAAGAAGAGAGAGAACTCTGCGGAGCCAGGGCCGAACACGTATCTAAAGCCAAAGAATTTTGTTTCACTACCCTCTGTTGAAGTAAAAACAGCTCCAAGAGTATTCCCTGGAGTGTGAAACAGTTCTCTCATCATACAGGGTTCAAAGACACTGCGAGGCGTGTAGCGTAGCAGAAAGTGTCTGTATATAATAATGCCTTTATGATGTTGTTTTGTTTCTGGCTTGCCTTTACCTGAATTATCTGAAGACATTGTTTGAGGCTATGAAAAAATATGAATAATATTAGGCCTTGAGATCAAAAATCATTTTTTATTTCCATGGTTGTTAGCCGCCAATATCCCACGCACGGCTCTCAATTTCCAAAGCAGCAGTGAAATGCTAGGGAGATCGGTGAGGTGTTTTTGTGTTTTTTTCTTTTTCTTTATCTTATTTTTATTTTTGTTATTATACACCGGTCTTGAAGCGACCGGTCGAAAGCTGTTTGAAATGGCAAAACTAATCATGGGAAGAAACCGAAATTTAAACATGACATAAAAGGGAACTAGACACACCTGCATGACAAGATGTCCATCCCGTGGAACAAAGGATTGGCACCTTCAGGATGGCCCCCTGTGCTCTGGCAACCCGGTGTGGCCTGAGACTTGACGCTCCCTAAATCGATGACCAGCTCTAACTGGAGATCCCAAGAGACCACAACTCTTCGGGCCACACTTTGAAACGCCAAACACACCTCTCTTGCCTCTTTCCCTACTGTGCTTGCACAGGACTAAGTTTAAGAAATGAAAAAAGAAGTCTCATTTTTTTGCACTTGTTACCTAATCAACAGACAGTGCCCAACCCGTGTCCACCAGGCCAATGAAGGCCAACGCCACAGCTGACAGACATTCACCTCAGGCTGACCTACTTTCAGGCATGGGCTCCAGGATCCCCCGTGTCTGACGTCTAACACTGGACAGCTCACACCCACCACGTGAAGGCAGAGCATCTGGGTTCTGGCATCTCACGAGGTCACAAATTTAGACAAGCCTCTCCCCCTGTCAGGCTTCAGTTTCTTTATGCTTTCTCTCTCCTCCCGGTTATTAAACTTCAAAATCACAGGCCTGTTGAGATCTCAGTCTTTACTGGCCACTCTCCTAAGGAGCTTCTGAGTCACAGAGTCATGGCTTCCAACCACCCTGTCCTTCTCATCCAAGCTACCCTGCCCTCATTTCTAACCCACCTCCCCTCTCCCTCCCTGTGCTCCACCCTAGCTTTCAACACTTCTGATTCTATCTTTAACCTGTTCAAAAGCTGTCAGCGGTTAATGTCTGCCGGTTACAGCCCTCCACAACTTGCCAGACCTACCTCATGGCCCACCGCCTTCCTCAGTGCACCTGCCCTCCAGCCAAAGGCCACATCTTGCTTTCCTACACAGTTCTATGCTTTGCATTTCCAGACACTTGCTCACACTGATGCTTCTTCCTGGAATTCCCTCTACCTGCTACACCTCCCCCCCGACACCTCGCACCTAATCTCTGCATACCAAAACCTTTTCTATTGGATTTATGTATAAGAAGGTGCAGCAAAACTATGTGAGAAAATGGAAATAAGTTAGATGTCTAATGGGACTGAAATGGATAAATCAATCAAGGGACAAATATATAATGATTTTATAAGCCATGGCTTTAAAGAACATTTAATGATATGTGAAAACTCATCATTCAGTTAAGTGAGTAGACCCCAAAAGGATGTATTCAGTGTAAGCCCAATTTGTGAACTCTGTGTGTGTGTGTGTGTGTGTGTGTGTCTGAATATACAAACCAATAGATACAGAGAAAAGTCTAGAAGGAATGCACCAAAATGGTACTTCTGTTTTCTTCTGGCTGCAGAGATTCTGAGCACGTCCATTTTCTTCTTTACGGTTTTTAATATTTTCTCATAAATATGTATTGTTTAAAGTATAGCAAATAAACATGAGCCATAAAACAGTAAACAAAAGAAATCTTACCGTTGCTCAAGTGTCATCTCAAACATTCTTCTGTCCTCAAAGGTCTTCTTGATGACATGCCTCATCCCCCCAACCACTGAGGTCCACTGAGCGGATGTGACTTCTTCTGCCTTCGAGCCCCCGCCACGGCATGTGGCCTATTCTGCTTCATGCCCGAGTCACCGTGAGTCTCCTTTATCCATCCCCTTCAGCTGTAAACTGCCTGGGAGTAAGGACTCTGTGTCATATCTGCCTCCTCTCTCAGTCCAGACACACAGCAGAGCCTTCATGCATGCTTTCTACTTGAATCGGCCACACTCAGGCTCTAGACCCGAAAGGGTCACTGACAGGATAGTCTACACTTCCACATCAGCCATCCTAGACATTTCAGCACATCTTTTTTTGTAGCTCTGCAGGGAACTAGTTTGAAGAAAAGTAGATCAAAAAACCCTTATTTATTCATTTCTTCAGAAAAGAAAAGGACAGCAACTCCAACTCACCTCTGGTCTCTTGTTAACTCGCTCAAGAGACACTTGGCAGCACTGATGCCGGAATACAAAGACTGTGTGTTCAAAGTTTCCTAGTGAGTATCCCTAAAAACAAGGAGCATCCTCATTCTTGAAGACCTAAGGAATAGATGTATAGCCATTACTCAAATGTTTGACCTCTTGGTTCCTGAGCTAGGAAGTGTCAAATACTATAGACTGAGACCCACGTGGCCAGTAATTCTACACTGGTCTCTAGCAAAAGGCTTTCCCAAGAGTTGTCATCAACTTGGATCTCAGTCCAAGATTCTAAAGAGTCACAGAGCCTCAGCTGGAAGGATTTCCTCTTCCGGCCTCTGGAGGTCTTGGTAACAGGAGTTCTTCGCAGCTCCCATCATTTCGTTCCCCTCAAACCAGGGAAAGGCAATTCTCTGATTTAGGTAGGAGGGACCAGTGGAACTTACCCAGTTAATTGGAGCCAGCAGTGGCTCAACCCCTCAGGGAGACTGGGATACATCCCCTACATTTGAGGAGAATCAGTATATGAAGGAATGATTTAAGAGTTACCACAAAGCTACCCCCAAGTGTGCCCCCTTCTCTGAGTGCTCTTCATCCTTCAAATCCTGCTCAATCCCAGCCCTAAAGGAGACCATTGAATATGTAGTAGGTGTTGGATCATTATCATTAATAAGCCATCAGACAGTTTTATTAGTGCATATCTGTCCAATTTCATGTCAGCTCTTTGAAGATAGGGATCATGTCTTCAGAAGTAAAGCTCTAACTGTCCATCCTTGTTGGGAAATGGATTGTTGTAGATCTCAGGAATTTCCTGGATAGCTGAGAGTTCAACTCTGGAGTGCGCCACACATATTCTAGAGGCTACCATTCAGACAACCATCCCACAACCACCTCCCCTTGAACCCTCACACAGAGCAGAGTCCAGGTGATTGAACTCAGCTTCTTCAAGGACCGCAAAGGTGCATGAGGCCTTCTGAATTCCTTACCACAGAACAACCCCACATCTCTTTCTTCTTCACTGACTTCTGCCACAGCTGTTTGGGAGTCTGTTCTTTGTTCTTTGTTCACCATCACATCTAATTGCCTTACAGCCTGTGTAATTGCTCCAGAATGGACACTCTTTCTACTTCTCTCTGTCCTCTGCTCTCTCTCTCTCTTCTCCCTTTTGCCTCCTCTCAACCATCTTGCTTTTCTATAGAAATGACTGGCCTCCCTGGGCCAGTCCCAGTGCCCAATGTTTCTCTCAGGCCCAAGCACCAGGGATCCTTGCTGCTTGAATTCACATGTCACCACTGTCACTTTTACTCCCTAAGAAGTCTCCCTGTCTCATTACATTCAAACCAGCTATCATTCTGGATGATGAAAATTTCCTGCTCCTCGTAGAGAGTTAAAGATGTCTGATTTTCAATAAAAACTGGTTGATTGAGTGAAGTAAGGAGTCACTGAACAAAAAACTACAGGCTCAGGCCTGTATTCAGCCTCAGCATATGAAGAACCCACAGAAACTTCCCAAAGCCATCCAAAGCTCTGCCGAGTTTTGAGAGGAATAGAAAGTTTTAGGTGAGTTAGTTTGATTTTTGTAATTTCCTAAAGACATTTGACATCAGAAGCTTCTAGGGCTCCAGACATCTTGGTCTCTGTGGCATGACCCAGCGTGAGGCAAGACACCGGGAGAACAGACACCGCCTCGTTCTGCAGCCCTCTGCAGATAATTAGCACGGCTAAGGAGCAAACAAATTCATGCCTACTGCTCTGTCTCCGCGGCTCTCGGAGAGGTCTGGGAGAGAGGGACTTTTCCCTCCTCAGCCGAGGCGCGTGGAGGTGACTGGGGAGAGCTGTGCGGAAGATGAAAACCCTGTCTCGTGAAGCAGCACCGCCACTCGCTCTGTGAACTTCTTCTGATTTGCAAATGAAATTTTTCCCACAGACAATGCAGGCAGCACCAGGCCCTGATTGAAGACACAACTCATGAAAGTCTCCAAGTCAGAGTCGGAAAAACCTCCAGCCACTGAAGACAGAAGGCAGCGCTGGAAATAATGAACCACATTAACTAAGAAGTCGCAAAAGCCATCTCTATTAGACAGCTGTGCGGGTCAAAAGGAAACCAGACAGGAGACATCAAGAGGAAACTCAGGCTCCCCAGGATAATTGCAGTGCAATTAATACAGGGTGAGTCACTGCCCTCGGTGGAAGTGGGATCCTGCTGCAGCGAGGAGCAGAGGGCTCTCGGACCGGCCATTCCCCTTCCTCACCATCTGTGGAACCCGAGGAAACATCCTCAGGAAATAGGTCAATAAGATGACGTCACCATTTAAAAAATCAACTGCAGAATCCACAAATATCAACATAGAAAGTGCATCCCCTAGAAACCTGCAAATAGATTTTAAAAGATGTCTGTCCCAGTCTGTAGGCCCGCTGGGTCTCTGACAGTAACTCAAGGGGACATTTACCAAGAGAGAAGGAAAAAGGAAGATGAGGTAAAACCAATGGACACTGAGCCACTCCAGGGTACTGGCTACTGAGTCTGATGGTTTCCTCCTCATTACCCATATGGGATCATCTTTCTCTTCCCCATTTCATGGATCTGGAAACTGAGTCAAAGAGATTAAAGAAAATGCAAGAAAACAGAGGTAGAGGTTGAGGGCGGGGGCAAGAGGAGAAAGAACACTAATCAATCAGTGAACGATCCCCCACTTTCTCCTCTCATCTCCTTCCCCCTTGGCCTTTTCCCTCTTGGAATACTAGAACTCACACAAAGCAGAGAGAACCATGTTATAAAAATACCACAGGACTCTCTCAGGAGCCACATGCGAGTCACACGTAGGACTGAGCAACATGTCAGCCCTCCTTGAGCTCAGAGCGCACGCACTGAACCAGGAAGGGAGAAGGGCTGTGCTCAGTGTGTGTCATGCCTCTATCATCTAGGGAGCGTGTTCCAAATGCAGACCCTTGGCTGGACTCTGGATCTGTAGGTGATTCTGATGAGCGAGGTGGCCATAAACTATGTATTTTAAAAGTACAATTGTAGAAGTTTAATTTTTTGAATTAAAAATCTGCCGGCTGGTGCTAGGGGGCATTTCTCCTTCCCCATCTAGGAGTGGTTGTAGAGTCTGAAAAATTTCTGGGATGCAAAAGGGCAGAAGCAGCCCAGTCAAGTGCCCTAACTACCATTCCTCTCATCTCAGCATCCCTGGGCAAAAGCAAATTAGTTGGGACTTTTTTAGTTGCAGACAGTATTGTGCTGGAGCTGGCTGGTACCAGCTCACAACAATTCAGCTGTCAACTATTCAGAAATTGTCAAGGCTGCTTGTTAAACTTTAGCAGCTTAAAACCTGCCACAGTGTGAGCATTTACACCACAATAATGGGCAAACACTAACAATCGAGGCTTTTTCTTTTTCACTTTTCCCTAGATAGCCAGTTTAACAGCATACCATTAGTTGCAAGTGACAAAAAGGCTACTCAAACCAGTTTAATTAAGAAGGGATATTTATTTGTTGTTATTACTAGGAAGTCTATGGGTAAAGCAGCCTGTAGGGCTTGCTGGATCTAAAAGCTTAAGAGATACTTTTCTCTGTGTTGGTTTTAATGTGCAGAAAAACTTCCTCCATGTGGCAAGGAATGTGGCACATACTTGCCCCTTATTAAAATTCACCCAACTTACAAAACCCAAAGGAAAGGGATTATCCTCCTGTTAGCTCTACAGAGAAGTCCTGAGAGGATTCTGATTAGCTTTAGGTCACGTGTCCATCCCCGAACCAATCACTGAGATGAGGGAGAAGGAGGACTCTAACTGGCCAGCAAGGATCATGTGACCTGCTCTGAGATGGCAATGCAGTCACCATGGTTGATATTTTGGGGTTTTTTAAAAACCTTTGTGAGACAACAAACAACAAGGCCTTCTGAAATGAAAGGTTCTGCTCATGCTATCAGTGCTTTGGATGGTGGAAAGGCTTTAGGAAGTCAATGGAGACCAGGCAGTGAGGAAAGCTCACAGAAAAGGACCTAATAATTGTCAAAGTGATCAGACAGAAAAATGGTTAGATTAGTGTATCAGAAGCAGAGAGCCCTGTGCAGCATTCGCTACTACCCCCATGAGTTGTTGTGAGGATGAGCTGAGATCTATGCCAACAGGGGGAGGCAGATGCCAGGCATGTTGCAAATGCTCAATAAATGGAAGTTATTATTATTATTATTATTATTATTATTATTACATGTATTTATGTGGCCTCAGATTCCTCATGTATAAAAGGAAAATAATGATAATAAGACCTACTTTGTGGGGTTGCTATGAGGTTATGAGATACTGTAGTACAGGCCTGGCCTATCATGGCTACTCCATATAAATCATAACTATCCCTATCGGGTAGAAACGTTCTTTTCCAAGGCTCCCTTGCTCTTGCCTCAGCACCTTCTTTGAATCATCAAAATAAACGCTTGACATTCTCCTTCCTTTCCTCTGAGCACATCAAGAGATAGTCAAGGAAATAAGACAACCATTTTGCCTCCAAAAAGAACCTTCTGGAAATGTTTCTCTGGCAGTTTTTCCAGAGCGGGTGGATTTGGTTGAAGGGAAGTCAGATGTTAGCAAATATTTTCTCTCATGCTGATTTCCTGAGAAAATTGTACAAGTTACTGAAAGGTTAAAAAAAATCCTCCATCTCTCCAACTTCAAAAAAGACATGGAAGGGGGTATCACTGAAGTACACAAGATCTTTAGCAGAGTGGATAATATCAATGCACGTTGCTACTTTTGATACTGCCTCGATGACAGGAGTGGGGGCAGAAGTGGAAGTTCAAAAAAAACAAATTCAGAAGAGATAGATGGGAAGAGCTTTGTCACTCAAAGAATAATAAATGTTTGCAATGGCCTACTGGGCAAGGCTGTTGAGGTAAAGACAGTGGGTTTGTTCAAGTAGCAATTAGATGCTATCCTGGGGGAAAGACCGTATTACAAGAGAGAAGCATCAATGTGCTGAATGGCTTTTCACGCTCCTAACACTGCCTATGTTCTTTTCGTACTCTTAAGGGTCTGCAGTCCCAGCAGAATATGTGAGCACAGAAATTAGGCCCAGCAGTATGCCCTGGGAAACTGGGCCAAGAGAAATAATGCTGTTCAGGCAGGACCACAATTTGCAATGTTTGGTTATAGCATTCATTTCATTTCCATTGTTTCTTAGGTCTTGGAAAACACAGATGATGCTAGGGCAGAGAATGGGAGAGAGTCAGATTCTCAGGTCCCCACTAGTTATACTCAGCTGTGCCCAATTATGCCAGATGAAGCCTGCTACTTTCCTGGGTTGGTGAATTCAGTGTCATATATGAATGACACATTAAAGTACGTGATGACCCTAAATAAGAAAGGCCCTTGGCCAAAGCACAGAGCTTTTCTTCTCGGAATTCCATCCTGATCTTTCCCTTTCCTACTCTCAGGGAAACTTATTTCTACAGCATTTTCCCAACATTGGGAAAAGGCAGTATTTTCAGATATTTTTCAAGATATAATTTCTAGACTCCATTTAGACAGTAGTGTTTCACATGTCTACTGTTAAGGTCTTTCAAGTTCTGTGTCAAAAACATAATTTAAGTGTACAGTGTAACTTCTTTATTTCACCATAAAGTTAAAGTATTAGCATAGTGGCCTCCCAAATCTTACTCCCAAGTCACATTTAAAAGGAATAGGCAGACACACACAGAGTCTTGAGCATGAAAGGAAAGAGACCATTGAGACTGAACAAATATTTGAGAGGTGCTCGTCTCAAACACAAGAACTAAAACTAAGGCAACCAATTTACTCTGGCAACAGAAAAAAGGTTTTAGAATTTGTATAAGTTCTCAAAAAAAAAAAAACCCAATCAAATAAAAATCTTAGAAATTAAAATTGGGGCCATAAAAGATTAATAGATGGACTGGAAAACAGCATGAAATAGCTGTAGAGCAATTTAATCATGTAGAAAACTGAGAGGAGGCATTTGTGCCAAATACAATTTAAAACAACGGTAAGATTAAAATATAACAAAAACAGTTGAGATGTGGAGTCTAGATTCTATTTTTCACAAGTTCATCTGAAAGGATTCCTAGTTGAAAAGAATGAGGGAAATAGAGCAGAGAAAACAAATTATTTTATCTTAATAGAAAACAAAATTTTTATTGAGCTGATCATTCATATTGATGGGACCCACTAGGTTCCTAGAAAAATAAGATGATTTTAAGCTAAACATACTATGTAAAAGTTTATAAAACTGAGGATAGAGTGAAAAAAATCCCATGAGACTTCCAGACAGAAAAGAATCATTCATTTACAAAAGAACCATAAAATTGGAATCAGACTTTTCAATAGCATGCTCTTAGGAAAATAATAAAGAATTAATGTTCAAAAGTGTGAGAAGATGATTTTCACCTATAATCTCATATCCATTCAAACTTCACTCAGATGAGAAAACAAAATAAATATTTTTCTGACACTCAGAAAATCACAAACTTACCATGCTTATATTCTCTGAAAGAATCACTCAGAAAAAGCAAAACAGGAAAGGTGTAGATGAGGAATTCAGGACATAGTTTTTTTAATGTATAGTTAAATGCAAATAATTTTAATGTACAAGGAAATGTATAAATATTAACATTTGGAAAATCTCAAATGATGGCAACATGAGGACATGACAAGATGGAGAGGAGTGAAAGTCAAAGCAAGCTAAGATATAGTGTGTGTGTGTGTGTGTGTGTGTGTGTGTGTGTGTGTTTGCTCTAGACATTAACAGAAAAGTAAAAGAGAAAATACGTGTTGAAAGTGTATGGGTAAAACCTCTAGTAATGGTAGAGTAACCCCTATTGGTACCAACCTCCTTTGGACAAAATATATATATATGTGTGTGTATATATATATATATTCGCATATATATATATAGTTAAAGGACATTAAGAGTAACCAAACCAAGCAGAAACTGCTAGAAAGTCAATGCTTAGAAGAAAGGAACAGCAATGAGTGAATTTCTCATTTTTATAACTCTTCACCTAAAGACAGATGGTGCCTAGTAGGGCAACTAAAATTTGGATAGAAGCCCACACTCTCACTGGCCTGAGGATCCATGAGACAGAATATGTGATGACCACAGGAGCTAAAGAGGGAGAGAAAAAGTCTCATAAAGGAGAGGATCAGAGGAGGGGAGCCTCAGTTTCAGAAATAAACTGTGCTGGGACACCTGGATGGCTCAGTAGGTTAAACATCTGCCTTTGGTTCAGGTCATGATCTCAGGGTCCTGGAATCAAGCTCTGCCTCAGGCTCCCTGCTTAACAGGAAGGTTGCTTCTCCCTCTCTCTGCCCCCTGCTCAAACTCTCCCTTCTCTCTTGCTCTATTTCCAATAAATAAATAAAATCTTAAAAAAAACAAAAAGAAAGAAAGAAAGAAATTGTGCTAATTCCTGAATTATGCTCATGTGAGGCAACTTCAAGCAGTCCTGATAAGCCAACAACTACAAAACACTAGGAGTTTGAAGTTTGAGTCTGATTGAGTTGAATAACTGTTAAAGAAAAAATATCTATACTCTTCAGATTATAACAGAATCCTTTAAATTCTCCAAAATGCATCATTTGAAATGTCAAGGACACAATCCAAAATTACTAGACATGTGAAGAAATAGGAAAATACGACTCATCCCCCAAAGAAAAGGCAATCATTGGAGACTTTCTAATGTAGAAATTAGCAGGCAAGGATATTAAAGCAGCTATTGCAAGTACGCTCACATGAATATGAATAAACAAAAGGAAGAAATTTCAGCAGAGAAATAAAAACTATAAAAAAGAGTCAAAATTCTATAACTTAAAAAATCTAACATTTCTGAAATAGATTTAACAGCAGAGTGGATATTTGGACTTTTTTACTAAGTGAACTTGAAGACAGAGCAAAGAAATGATCCAATCAGGGCGCCTGGGTGGCTCAGTGGGTTAAAGCCTCTGCCTTCGGCTCAGGTCATGATCTCAGGGTCCTGGGATCGAGGCCCGCATTGGGCTCTCTGCTCAACAGGGAGCCTGCTTCCTTCTCTCCCTGTCTCTCTGCCTGCCTCTCTGCCTACTTGTAATCTCTCTCTCTGTGTCAAATAAATAAATAAAATCCTTAAAAAAAAAAAAGAAAAGAAAAGAAAATTTGTAAAAAAAAAAAAAAAGAAATGATCCAATCAAAAAGTCAAAACAACAGAAAGATAAATTTTTAAATGAACACAGCTACAGTGATCTGTGGGAGAATTTCAAATACTATGTAACTGAAATCTAAGAAGGAATGGCTACACAGAGGAAGATGGCAGAGTAGGAAGCACCAAGAATCTCTCTCTCCATTAGATAACAATCACAATGGCAGAATCTATCTGATATAACTATTTTGGAACTCTAGAGTCTAGTGAAGGCTTCCACAGTAAATTTGGTTAATTTCAGTCAATTTCGGCTCTTAGCACAGTAGCAGCTACCCATCCCCTATTCCCATCCAGGGGGCAGGCAGCTGTACACATGTTCCTAGAGCAGCTTGCAGACAGTTTGCAGAAGCCAGGGTGGGTAAAAAGGACCCTGCTTTCAGAGTAGAAGACCTGTGCTCTGGTTGTTAATTGCTGCTTTTGATCTCTGAGGTGCAAAAATTGGACAGCAATTGCTGTTGAACCTCCCCTCATTGTTGCAAGCTCCCCTTTGGATAAAGTGACTTTCAAGGGATTTAAAGGCCCAGCACCCTGATTGGCATCATATTTCTCATCAGCATACTGGATACCAGGATGTGATGCCTTTGAAATTATTTTAGTCATATAATTTTATACCCAGCCAAACTGTCATTAAAGGGTGAGTGATAGAATAAAGACATTTTCAAACATACAAGGACTTGGAATTTTCACCTCTTACATTAGTTCTTTGAAGTTACTTGAGGTTGTACACTAATAAAACAAGAGAATAGGCCAAGAAAGAGGAAAATATAGAACCCGGGAAAGAGTGAAACCAACCAAAATGGCAATAAATGGACGTCCCAGGGTAATAGTTATGTTTCAGACTTATAGAGTTAAAAGTTTATAGTTAGTGGGCTCACAGAGGATTCAGGAAGGATATATCTGAGTAGAGAAAGGTGGGGATATGGGGGTGGGGGGAGAATTTGGAAGAGTTTAAGAATGTGATTTTTAAAATAACTCAGGAAAAAGAGAAATGTCATTAGAAATGCCTCAATACTAACACAAAATTCACAACAGATATATAAAGGGTGAAACAAAACATATTTTTAAAAAGATATTCAAATATACTATTACTAAATTATTACTATATGAATTTTGGCCAATCAGTTTAATAAAAATTATATATTGATCATATCTGTGCCAATGAAAATGCAGTTAAATGGGTGCTTTCATAGGTTATTGGTGTCTTTTTGAAAGGCAATTTGGCAATAGTTGTAAATAAAAAATTTTTAATGCACGTTTTTTTAAGGATTTTATTTATTTATTTATTTGAGAGAGAGAGAGCACCAGTGCGGTAAGGGGCAGAGGGAGAAGCAGGCTCCCGGCTGAGCAAGAGCCTAATGTAGGGCTTGATCCCAGGACCCTGAGATCATAACCCAAGCAGAAGGCAGACACCTAACTGACTGAGTCACCCAGGCACCCCTAAATGCACATATTTATTTTGGCTCAAACGGCCACGTCTGGAAATCTAGGATAAGGAAACGTTTGCATTTTGTCAGGAGTATTCATCACAGCATGGCTTGCAATAGTAAATGCTACAAAATGGTAAGAACCCAAATGTCAATATATTAGAAGTCAATGAATAAATTATGGCATGTCCACATTGAGGGAAACCATGCAGCCATTTTAAAAATATAAGTACACACATGAAAAAGTCCAAGGAATATTGTTAAATGAAAAACAGGAAAATGACATGAATATATAAAAATATGTTTATATGAAACAAAAGCATAGATATACGGTTATACACACACACACACACACACACACACACACACACACACACACACACACACACACACGAAGAAAAATGGCCTCTAGGGAGGGGAACAGGATTGAGAATGAGAGGAAGGTAATGAGAAGTTTAATACATAGTTATATATCCTTTGATTGATCGAGTCCCTTATAAAACATTGATGTTTAATTTTTAAACGAATAAGCTCCCCAAAATATAATCAAGACACTTTTAGGCTGAAAAATAGAGATCTAAGACAAAGGTAATTGTCCCACTCTATTTTCTAGGCCACGTATGTCAACATAGCCTGACTCTGAATGCTGAGCACAACCACAATTGAAGAAGGCCAAGCACAAACTGAACCAAATGCAGAGGATAACCAGGATGCCGAAAGATCTGGAATATTGTAGTAACTGAAGACCAACATTTAAGTAAGGAGAATGCTAAGCCAGGAAAAGAGAACATAGTTTTAAAGAACATGAATTTTTTTTAAAAAAAGGATATGATAGTTCTTTTGAAATACAGAATTTATTCTATGTGGAATTAGACCAATGAGTGGAAGTTAGAAAAAGAAAAACTTAAGTTCTCTAGAAAAAAGGAAATTTATTTATAAAAATTTAAAGATTTAAAAGCAAGATACATTCTATTATCTGGAAAACTCATGCAGTTTTTAAAATTCAAAGAATACCTAATTGACAAGAATGCCTGGAAACAACCACTCTCGTTTATGGCTAATTATCCTTCAGAACAGCTGTTTCCAGTTATGCTTTTTAAAGTATATACATATCCATAGAATGTGCTCACAATAATATAACTTTATTCATTCTGTAGTTATGTACTGGGTGTCTACTATGTGCCAGGCACTGTATTATGCACTGAAATACTGTGCGCTAGGTACTGAACAGGACAGCTACCAGGTCCCTGCCCTTAAGAGGTTTAGAAGTCAAACACTGCTCTTCTTGTTTAAGTCACTAGCCTGCCCCTCTAAGCCTTTGGTGTTGAGTTATGTTACTAAAGTATGCAATTTTAATTTTATCACTATCTGCCAAAACATACTTTATTTTCCATAACTTAAAATTTATATATTTATATATATAATACATATTTATATTTATAATAGCTTATTATGTACAGTCAATTCCACTGTTTAGGCTGCAATAAAATTGATTTTGAAATATTTTTAAAATATGCCAATACAGATTCTTCAACTATTCCCCTTACACTGATATCTTTGTTTTAACAAATATGTTTAGCATCTTCTAGGGAGCAGAAAGGTAATTCAAATGTATTCTTATTTTAAAAGATCATTTGGGACTAATAAATGAATGCAGTAAATTTTCAAGACATAAAATTAATATACATAAATCTGTTGCATTTCTGTATAGTAATAATGAACTATCAGAAGGAGAAATTAAGAAAACAATCCCATTTACGTTTGCATCAAAAACAATAAAAGACCCAGGAATAAATTTAACCAAGTAATGAAAGTCTTACACTCTGAAAATTGTAAGACAATGATGAAAGAAGATAACACAAATAAACAGAAAGATTTCCATGCACATGAATTGAAGCAATTAATTTTGTTAAAATATTCATACAATCCAGGGCACCTAGCTGGTTTAGTTGGAAGATCATATAACTCTTGATCTTGGGGTTGAGGGTTTGAGCCCCATGTTGGGTGTAGATTTCGCTAAAGAAAAATAAACAAACTTTATAAAAAATGTACATACTACCCAAAGCAATCTAGAGATTCAATGTAATCACTATCAGAGTTTTCACAGAATTAGAACAAATAATCTTATATTTGTATGGAACCACAAAAGACCCCCAAGAGACAAAGCAATATGGAGAAAGAAGAACAAAGCTGGAGTTGTCACACTCCCTGATTTCAAACTACACTACAAAGTAAAATAATCCAAACAGTATGGTACTGGTACAAAAACAGACACGCAGGTCAGCAAAATAGACTACAGAATACAAAAATAATCCCATAGTCACATGGTTGATTAATCTTTAACAAAGGAGGCAAGAATATATGATGGGGAAAGTCAGTCTTTTCAATAAAAGGTACTGGGAAAACTGGACAACTACATGTCAAAGAACTATAGAGGACCACTTTCTTACACCATATACAAAAAATTAAAAAACAAAACAAAACAAACAAACAAAAAAATACCTAATGGATTAAAGACTTAAATATCAGAGATGAAACCGTAAAACTCTCAGAAGAACACATAGGCAGTAAGTTCTTTGACATAGGTCTTTGCATACTTTTTGGACCTATCTCCTCAGGCAAAGAAGACAAAGGCAAATGTAAACAAATGAGACTACATTAAACTAAAAAGCTTTTGCACAGTGAAGGAAACCATCAACAAAACAAAAAGGTAACCTACTGCATGGGAGAAGATATTTGCAAATGATATAATGGATAATGGGTTAATATCCAAAATATATAAAGGACTTCTGTACTGAATATCAGAAAAACAAACAATCCAATTAAAAAATGGACAGAGGACCTGAATAGACATTTGTCCAAAGAAGACATAGAGATGGCTAACATACACATGAAAAAAATTATCAACATCACTAATCATTAGGGAAATGCAAATCAAAACCACAATGACCTATCATCTCACACTTGTCAGAATAGCTAGTATCAAGAAGATAAGAAATAACATGTGTTGGTGAGGATGCAGAGAAAGGGGACCCTCATGCACTGTTGGTAGAAATATAAAATGGTGCAACCACTACAGAAACCAGTATGAAGTTTCCTTAAAAAATTAAAAATAGAGCTATCATACAATCCAACCATTCCACTTCTGGGTATTTATCTGAAGAAATGAAAATACGAATTCAACAGATGTATAGATACTAACTCAAACGGATATATGCAACCCTCTGTTTGTTGCAACATTGTGTAGGATAGCCAAGGTATGGAAGCAGCCTAAGTGTCCACTGATAGATGAATGGATTATGAAGATATGGTGTGGGTACACACACAGACACAGACACAGACACATAGACACACACACACAGACACACAGACACACACACACAGACACACACACACAGACACACACACACACACTGGAATATTACTCAGCCATAAAAAAGAACGAANTGGAATATTACTCAGCCATAAAAAAGAACGAATTCTTGCCTTGTGATGATATGGATAGGTCCAGAGAGTATTATACTAAGTGTAATAAGTCAGACAGAGAAAGACAAATACTGTATGATTTCACTTATAAGTGGAATCTAAAAAACAAAACAAAACAAAGGACAAACAAAACAAAACAGAAACAGACACACAGATATTGAGAACAATCCAATGGTTGCCAGAGAGGAGGGGGTAAAATAGGAGAAGGGGATTCAAAGATACAAACTTCCAGCTACAAAATAAATAAGTCATGGTATGTAGGGTACAGCATAGGGAAGAGAGTTACTAATATTGTAACAACTTTTTTTTTTTTTTTTTTTTTTAAGTCTATAAAAAA
>LNAC01000001.1:16501390-16529095 GCA_002007465.1 Ailurus styani
GGAGGAATTTGCTGAGTCACCGGAACACGTTTTGGACCATCACCGAGTGCAACTGTAGTCTTAAGAGGCCCTGCAATGCAGTTTTCTTTAGATCTGTCCATGATGCCCGTCGGCTCCCGCCTCCGACCCAAGGCAGCCGGGTCCTCCAGAGAGCTCCTGTAACAACTTTTTATGGTGACGGATGGTAGCTAGATTTATGGTGTTGGTCACTTCATAATGTGTATAGATGTTGAACCACTACACTGTACACCTGAAACTAATCCAACATTGCATGTCAACTACACTTCAGTTTAAAAAGATTATTTGGTGCAGCCTTTGTCCAGGATCAGGAGCCCTCCAGACAGTGCCACAATAGGGACCCTCCTCTGTTTTCCTTTCCCATTAATGGTAGCTGTCAGGATTCCAAAAAGTGGATGCTCTCTCAAAGAAAACTACAGGGAGTGTGCCGTCAGCCCAGCCCCCGTGGAAGCAGCTCTCTCCACCATCATAAGGATCTAACAGAGGAAAACCTCCTGTGTTCTGACCCTTCTGTCCCCAAGAACCTCAAGAACAGCTTGCGCCCTCCCTTGAGGTCAGCAGCCTGGTCCTGAGTCTTCCCTCTACACAAACTCTCCTATAGCTCCTCCTTCATGGTGCATGTTTCTAACCCTTAATCTCAATGTTGCTTCTTTGAGACTGCTTATGCACTCAAAGTAGGTTTTATGGGTCTTTCCCAAAGTCCCTCTTCAACCTAGTGTCCCTTTTAACCATCTTCACCTTAGTAATAAATCACTGCTCCCAGTAAGTAAATACATAATCAAATTTCTTAACCCACATGGGAAGTCCAATAGTGCCACCATGTTGGTGGGTTGATGCAGATGCATCATGGGAATTGCCCCACAAGCAAACAGCATGGTCCTGGCTATCCCAGAGAAGCTGAGAAGGGACCATCCTGACTTCTGGGGCTGGTCATGTGGATCACACAAAACAACATTTGTGAAGCACAGTGCCTCATACAATAGCCCCTAACAACATTAGCCCTCAAAACGGTTATTAAAGGCTCACACGAAGGTTCTTATTGCTGAGGACACTGACTAGTGACCATTGTTGTTGTTGACCCAGTCTCAGTGAGTCATTGTCTCTTCAGGACTCTAAGGCATGGGCCAAGAAATATCCAGGCCTCCCCACATGCCACTTGACTGATCTTCATAACTTCTCATCGACCAAGCACCTCACACTTCTTCCACTTCACAGATCTCTCTCAGCGACTCCTAGGTATTCTGTGAAGCAGACAGCATTGTCCCCGTGTGACACAGAAGACCCAGCAAAACAGAAACTTTCCCAAGGATATGTGATGATCTGGAAAGAGCCAAATGTGGAAGGACCCCTCCCCGGCTCCGTTCATCTCTTGCGAGTATGTCATGAATAAACACCATCCACTGGGGACTCAGGAAAGAATGGGGCAGCTGCCTATTCCAGGGATGATAAGACCTTCTTAATGTAAACAGGACCTGCTCTGGGTCTCCTCAACAGCCTGGGCATCATCTCACAAAGCCAGGCATCACCACAGGCCAAGTCCATTGCAGGCTGGTTCTGCCAAGAAACATGCAGCTCAACTACACTTGACTCTCAAAATAAATACTTTAAGTAAGAACAGATGCTGTCAGCTTGGCCCAGAGCCATCAGTGGCACCAATGGCTTGTACAAAGCTCTTGGAGCACAGGGAACACAGCAGGAGGCCTTTGGAAAGTGCCAGGTCAGGCTTTTAGTTCCTCCACAGCACACTCCCTGGGTGGAGGCAAAGATTCTGCCCAAGAAGACACATTCAGGAGAAAAGAGCCTGTGGTACTGCATGGAGAACTCCAGCCAAAGGTTGAAAAGCTGGTTCTCATTCCAGTTCTGTAGCTCCAAGCAAATCCCTCTGGCTCTGGGACTCAGTTTTCTGTAAACGAAGGTTGTAATAAGGTTCAAGGAGCCTATTGAATTGTAAAGAACTGTCTGGGTGACTAGGGGATTATAGAAGCCTGAGACCACCCCAGAGTGTCCTCTGTTGCCATTATCAGGCATAGGGGAGAACTTAAAGGGGACTGTCCAAGTGGTCAGTGCCTGAGGACTGAGACAAGTGAAGGCCAAGGACAGAATCTGGATTTCCCTCCTTATTTCCAAACAGAAGCCTCCAGAATACAAGGTCCAAATTTTATCTGTCTTCTTTACCTTCTTCTCCTTTCTTCCTGGCTTCCCTCCATCCTTCTAACTTCCTTCTTTCCTTCTTTCTACTATATGGCTCCAGCTTTTGACAATTTCTCTCCATTCCTGAAACAGAATATGCTTTCTCTCTCTCATCTCATGACCTTTGTGCCTACCATGCCCTCTCTCCAGAGCACTCTTACCATACCTCCTTGTCTTCCAGGTCTCCATTTAGATATCACTTCCTCTAGGCTGGTTGAGGGGTCCCTGTGCTAAGTTCTCACAGCCAGGACTTCTTATCCACCAGCCTTTCTTAAAGTAGGGGCTTGGAAAGTGTGCAGAGTGAATGAATAAGAAAACGTTTCTCAAGGACACAGAGCAGATGGATGAAGCCGGGTCCTTAGTCTACAAATCCAGGGTTCATTCCTTCACTCATTCCTTCCTTCAATTATTTGCTTGAGTACCATTAACAAACCAGGTACTCTGCCAATTGCTGGGTGTCCAGTGGGGGAAAAGACAGGCCCTCCATTCTCAGGGAGCTTGTATTGTAAAAGGAAAGGACAGGAAATAAGACAGTAAGAAAAATAATCTGAGAGTGACGTGTGAGGGTTACATGGAAAATTAAAGTAAGCCAATGTGATAGAGTTTGACCAGGTAGATCCTTTCAGTTGGATAGATGAGGACGGCCTCTCTAGAGATGGAACTGAGAGCAAATGACCACATGTACAAAAGAGCCAACTTTGTGAGTGTCGATGGGAAGAGTATTCCAAGAGAGGACAGCTCGTGCAAGGGCCTTTCAAGAGAAGTTAGACCAGAAGAAAGGTCAATATGATGGAACATAATGGGTGAAAGGGAGCATGTTTGAGATAAGGCTGGTAGAATAGGAAGAGCTCGTGTGAGTAGGGCCTCGCACACCGTGATCAGGGGGTTCTATTTTAGCTAAGGGAAGTGGGGTCCATTGGAGAGTTTTAAATTGGAAGTGATATGGTATAATTTATGATTTTGAAAGGTTAGCCCAACCACCATACAGAGATGGTTGGAGGGGGTGGGCACGAGAGTAGAAGTGGAGCAACCAGTTGGAACGCTGTCGTATAAAGGTAATGTTGGCTTGAGCCAAGATGGTCATGGGGATGGTGAAGACAAGTAGATGGGCCCATACTGGAAGTTAAGATTGTTTGGGTTTGCTCATGTTTAGAAAGCAGAACTGATAGAAAATGCTCACAGATTGGAGATGGAAATGGGATGAAGAAAAGGGAACTCCAGGGAACTGGGTGGCTGGATGCGTCCTGCACTATGAGGGGGACAGGAGGCTGGAGAAGGCTTAGAACAGATGATCAGGATTTGTTAGGCCCTATTCATTTTTAGATGTCTATGAGACATCTACAGGGAACTGTCATTCAGCAGGTGGCTACACAAGACATAAGTTTTGGGGAGAGAGCAATCTTGGGCATGCAGATGTGGGGACCACCAGCGTAAGGTGACATATCACGTTGTGGGTCTGGATGAGACTACCTGGAGAGAGAGAACACGTAGGGAGAGGACAGAGCACAGGACAGAGCACTGGGTCCTCCAACATCGGGAGGTCTACAAGAGAGGAGGAGCCAGCCAGCAAAGAGACGGAGAAGGAATGGTGAGAGTGGGAGAAGGAAAACCAAGGCAGTGTGGGGCCCAGAAGCCAAAAGAAGGGAGGTGCAGGCTGTCTTTCCTTTGTAATTCTGCTTTGCTGCTACCTCTCCACACCTTCCACCCCCAGGTCCTCCTAAACCCTATAAAGTTAACTCCCTGCCCCTCGGAGCAGCTGTTTTCCCCGGTGCCACATCCTCCCCCACCCCCGCTGACCAGCACCCCAGCGCAGCTCCTCCCTGTCTCCTTGAGCGGCTGGCACTAAATGACTCCATGGCCCTTGCCAGGTCCTTGCCCCTCCGGTTTCCCAGTTCCACCTTGGACAAATGAGGCGGTTGGAGGCGCCAATCTCTTGCTGACAGCCCTCCCCTTGCCAACACAACTTCACGCTCTGCCTCTCCCTCCCCATGCCGAGGGTTCTCTCCATGCCGAGGGGTTCTCTCCAAGACTGGGCTTCGCTTTGGCTCAGAGCTCAAGCTCCCTTCTTGGTAGGCCTTTCTTTCTTCCCCCAGCGACAGTGGAGCCGTGGTCCGTGAAGACAATCCCAGTGATCTAGGCGGGCCTGCTTAGAGCTTAACTCATTGGTGGGGCACATCCGAAGGCCATGCAGGAAAAGCCACTTGGAAAGAAACCAGAGGAGTGTTGGGGGAACATAGCAGCCTTAGACCCAGGGCCACCATGTGGGTTGTCCACGACATGTCCTGCCCGAGAATGTCCAGCCACAGGGGTGCTCTGCTCCCCAGAATAGGGCACCCACAGGACTATATCTGTGTTTGCCCAAAGGGGGTGACTTTTTCTCACTCACACAAAAGTGCCACCTAAGCAATGCCACATGACCCCACTTTGAACTTGTCCCCTGTATTCCTTGTTTCTGACACTTGAATTCCCTGAGCTCGGTGCCTGGTTTCTTTAGGCCCACTGCCCAATGTCTCTGGGCCTGTCACCCATTAGCTATAAGCCATTTGCATTATTTAGGCACATTGCCCAATGCCTGGGCTGAACTTCTGATGTCTCTGGGTCTGCCCCACATTTCTTTAGGTTGGCTATCTGGATTACTTAAGCCTGTTGTGTCACATCGCTAGGCCTGCTGCCAGATTGCCCAAAGCCCGGGAACTTGGGCTGCTGTTGCAGATCAGGGCTACCTGGCACACGAACACGGCTCTGTGGGGCTGCTGTCGGGCAGGGGACCGAATGCCCCCACCTCCGGCCTCCATGGTGACCATGGGTATTAGGCCAAGGGCTCAGCCACACTTAGAAAGCACTGTTTGTATGGTTTGTTTCTCTCCACGATACCTCCAAGGCTAAATCCCCCAGAGACGGACTCATGGACCCGTTTTGTTCTTTATTTTTATTTTTTTGGTTAATCCATATTTCACAGGGAGCCACGCAGGTAGCGCCCCGGGCCTCGGGCCGGGAGCTCAGCGCAGGCAGGGCAAGCAGGCGAGGAACGGCCGGCGGCAGGGGTGGGAGCAGGCCAAAAAAAACCCCCAGGCCTCAGGCGGTGGCAGGACGGTTGCCCAGACGGCCTGCTCACCAAAGCCTGGCCTCGGAGCTCTTGGGGACTGGCCTGGCCTGCTGCCGGCCGCTATTGCCCGGTCCCTTGGCAGAGAGCTAGGGAGGCAAAACAGAGCCTGGTTTTAGAAGAGACACAAAGTGGTCTCTTCAAAGAGCCCTGCAGCCATCTGGACCAGTACAGACCCACGTTCTCAGGCAGGGAAGGGGCCTCGAGGAGCATCACGTAGGGCATCGCTCCCGTGCACGAATGTTGGGCTCGGATGGAGTGATGAATAATGCAGCTTGCATTCAGCAACCCCCTTACCTGCCAGACACTGGGCTGTGCTAAGGGCTTTTGCATAGACCACAATGACTCACATGCACAAGGATACCACAGAGGCACAGAGGTAGTCTCCAATTTTACAGATGAGAAACCAAGGTTCACACACTGACCAGAATTGCTAATGTGTTAAAAACAGATAACACTAAGCACTGGCGAGCACACGGAGCAACTGGGACTCTGGTCCATTGCCGGTGGGAATGCAAGTTGGCACAGCCCACTTGGAAAACAACTTGGCGGTTTCCTATGAAGTTACACATGCACTAGCCCTTAGGGCCCAGCAAGCTCGTGCCTAGCTGTTTGCCCACGGGAAATGAAACCTGTAGGTAAATGTTGACAGCAGTTTTATTCACAATTACCCCAAACTGGAAACAACTCAAATGTCCTTCAGCCGAGGAACGGATAAACAAACTAGTTCTTCAATGCCACAGAATATTACTCAGCAATAAAAAGGAGCACACTATTCATCCAGGAAAAACATGATGAGTCTCAAATGCATGTTGTCAAGTGAAAGGAAACTGGAATCGGGCGGTCACATACTGTGTAATCCATTCATGCGACATTCTCATGAAGGAAAAACCACAGGGACAGAAGGCAGATTGGTGGCTACAGATGGGGGGTCTGAGGGGTAGAAGGGATTGAGTACAGAGGGGCATGGGGGAATTTTTGGAGGGTTTTGGAAATGTCCTGTACATGGTTTCTTGATCGTGGTGGTAGTTCCAGCATTGCATATGCTGGTGAAAATTGCAGAACCGTACGCTAAGAGGAGTGAAGGTTATTCCACGGAAATTAAATCTTAATGTTGTTTTAATGGAAAAACAAAACCAAGCAGAGGTTGAAGGAGATCAAGTAGCTTTCCCAAAGGCAACCAGCCAGGACGTGGCAGTGTCAAGATTCAAACCCAGCTTTTGAACCACTATGCTGGAGACCATCTGATCCAAGCCTTCTTCACCAAGAGACCCAGGTGCCTCAGAACGTTTAGAGAATGGCAGCTTCTGGGGACTTGGCTTTGTTTTTGTTTTGTTTCGTTTTGTTTTAATTAATTGAAGGATAATCTCCAAATCCTTTGTCTTTCCACCCGTCCTGCTGAAAAATATTTTTGTCACCTGAAAATCCTGTCACGCCTTACTACCCTGGTCACTAACTCTGTTCACGTGTAAGAACTATATAGTAACATGCCCCCAGAGTTGGGGGACCCGGTGACCTTCCTTTATCTGTCGCTACTTGCTGTGTCACCTTGGATATGTCATTCACTCCTTCTAGATCTCTGTTTCCTTACCTGTGAGGTGAGGACCATTTCACCCAGATGAAGTGAAGATGGGAAGATGAAATGAGAATCAGAAAGCCCACAGCTCTAGATCCTCATGATCTTTTTCAACTGCTTTATGTTATCTCAGGGCATTGGCCCATTCTGCAGAGCTACTCCTAACCACCAAGGCTTCTTGAGTACTTACAACCCGCCACGCAACTTATAGACGCCTCATCCTGCTCTCAGGCCCTGACGCGATAGCGTCTCGTCATAGAAGAGGAAGTGGAGGCATTTGGAAATGAAGTCATTGACCAGGACCCCACAACTGAAAGGAGTCCAGTCAGGACTGAACCCAGGCACCCCCATCTGAACATGTCGCCCCCATCCAGAGAGTAAGAATCCAGAGCTACACACCTTGTCCCTTACAGAAGTGGAGCACCCTCCATGGAGCTTTTCCCAGAGGGACTTCGGACGCCAAAATGGATTTCTGTCCAATCTGGAAGGGCCAGCAAAGCCACAGAGGTCAACTGACCTCCTGTCGGACAGCTGACTTTCTACCATTCCACCGCGCGCGGGTGCAGGAGGACAGCGGTGAGCGGCCGGCCGAGGGTCATTTGGCACCGGGAGGGAGATGAGAGGAGAGAGAAAAGCCACTTTTGAGGGAAGATGAACAAGTGTCAACGCTCGCTCTGCTCCATCCGGGCGGTTTCATTCCAGCTCATTGTTCCTCATTATCAGAGCTAACTATGTTCTGGCGAAGGGCGAACATGTTCCTAAATTTATGTCTCTGTGTGCGACCACGACAATGCGTGTTTTGTGTGCTTCTCCCTGAAAAACTCCTCTTGTGACACGGGCGACCCAGCTTGGACTTGGTCTTTCATGTGCATTACCCACTCCGACTGGCCCCTGCTGGCAGATTTTTCTTAAAGTCTAAAATGAGGGGCTAACCTTCTCTTCTCAGCTTTTTCTTCTCCGCTACCTATAATCTTGATTTGACTCACACAAAAGTGACTCAGTGGGAAACCCACTCAAGAAGGCTTTGACAGGGAACAATGGATAGGCACCTCTACAGAGGCCGGCCCGCCGCGTTGAGAGAGGGAAAATGGATTAAAGTTTAAAGATGTCATGTATGTTAACCGATCAGTATCGGTTTTATGTATTTTGTCAAAGAGACGGCAGTGAAGCCGGGCCTATGAGGGCGAGGGGGTGCGAAGGAGGGAGAGGTGGCCCCCATACACTTTGGCCAAAGGCCTCACCAGAGATAATGAGCCCAAGGAGCTGGAGTGTTTGAAAGGTAATAATAACAATAATAAAGAAGAAAGGGCTGAGAGGAGATTGTCGTGGGATTGTTGTGTGTGTCAGCTTTGTCCTTCCACAATGGCCCAGGGCCAGGAGCCAGGCAGTCATTGGGGCAGCAGAGCGGCTCCTTCAGAAAGCAGGCGCTGCTCATTCAGCCCTCATGGCTTTCTTCCAGGATAATGCTCCATGGGCTCCCCTGGAGCCAGCAAGAGGCCCAAGGGAGTCATGGGTGAGGCAGGAGAGAGGCAGCTGAAAGGAACGGCTCCCTGCGGGCTGTCTCTACGGCCAGGCCTAGCACAGAGCACAGGAGCAAGAAGGCGGCAAGCTGGCATGGGGCCTCGGCCCTGACCTCGCTTCTTATTCTGGGAGGAGGTTACCCACAATGCCCAGCTCCCCTGACAGGAAGTCAAGAGAATAGATTTGGCCTCTGGAACGACTCTTCAATACCCCTGAAGGGAAGTGGAATTCCCCACTCTGATTTCTTTGGACCTCTGACTACTTTTCCTTTCACATGAACCTCCCTTCGTGAGAGTTGCTAGAATTTTTGCAAGGAGTGAACAGGCTGAAAATTGAGTATCTTTGAGTCTTCTTTCTGAAGCAGTTCAGACTCAGGCGGGACAAGCCCAGCTTCCTTGGAGGAGGTGATGCCTGGCAAAGATGTATTCATAGGCTGTCTACTTCCCATTCACGCTCAGGACTCAAAGGGCGGGCGCTGAGAGCAGCCCTCTTGGCCTGGCCTGCAGTGTGGAGAACCTCTAACTGGGTTACTTCAGAGATGAGAAGGGGAAGGCTTCGAGCAGCTTCGAGGAACTTCCATGGACTCCTACTGGCCCATGGTTTAAAGGTAGTAGTACACTGAATCCAGCTCATACTGGCCTGGGAGAGCTGATTGTTAAATTTCCAGTAATTTTGCAAGCCAGTGTTTTGTTTGTTTGTTTTTCCATTTGAACAATATAAATTTATTTTCTCACAGTTCTAGAGGCTGGACATCCAAGATCAAGATACCAGCAGGTTAGTCACCCCGGAGGCTTCTCAGCCTGTGCTTCTCACATGGTCATCCTTCCCTGTGCCTCGAGTCGGTTTTTAAAAACTATGTAAACTTACAACCAAATAAATTATATTAACAGCGAAGGTGATAAACACCTAAAACTCATCACTTATTTTACTATTATCTACACTTTTGAGGTCATATATATCTATTATGTCTATATGGCAGAAATACTGTCCTAATGGCATGTTTAGATTATCTCTCCCCAACTCTGTTTACAATGGGGTCGCGTCGATAGGTAGAAACTGGCTATACTAGATTATTTACACCGTAGCAATGGGAAAAGGCTACAATCAGGGCTTTCCCCCACAAAGTGCACTGGCTGGGGAATGGTCTGGCCTAACCCCTTGGTCACTGGAGTGAGCCACTTTCCCTCTCAAACAAGGCCGAAGAGATGGGATGGCAACTTGCTTTGAAAATAAACAGTATGAAAGTATGAGACCTTCTGAGTTTCCTGACCCCATATTCATGTACACATTCACTCATCCTGTTCTCCTCTTTCTTTCTAGAAGAAAATACGGTGTTAGGGGAAAAAATCATTTCCAACACTAATTACAATGTGAACTCTTCCGTCTCTAAGATAATAAGAACACTCTGATCTAATGTCTGCCCTTAATGAGGATGATTCAAGACCGAAAAGTCGACCCTCCTGCTTGTTCAGGAATGGGGACCAGGAGGTACAAGTTCCTGGCTCTGGGACATCACCTCTCTTCGGGACTCACACAGTCTATCTCTCTGAAGCTGTGAAGCCTCCATGGGGTGTCTGCATTTGCATTCGGGGACATAATAAAAGATTCTCATGGGGGATGTCAGATATTGGGACTGTGCTGCAAATTTGAGTCTGATGGCCTTCCAAAAATACATCAGGCAGACAACTCCTTCTCCCTCCTAGAAGGCTACGCTTGGCCAGGTCTTTCTCTCTCCTGCCCTAAACAGGAGTACTAGTAGCTAACGTTCATAGACTAGACCCCCAAGTGTCAAACACTGGCCCAAAGCACTTGAATCCCATCTGAGCCTCCCAGAAGTAGGCCATGTCTTAGTCCCACTTTGCAGCCAAGAAAACCAAGGCTTAAGGAGGTTCCTCCCCTTTGGCACCGTGCCCTACCAGGAAGCCGGCAGTGAGGGCCCAGACCCAGGCCGACCACCATCAGAATTCTTCCTAATCACGATGCTCAGGGGCTCCCAGGAAAGGGCCTTTCTGAACCAACGGTCCCACCCACCTGCCCCTACTACCCAGGTCTGGTCGGTGAAAGCAGGAAAGTGGCAGGGAAGCAGGGTGAGGGCCGAGACTGAGGAGGTCAGAAGGGGGTGAAAATTTAAGTGTGCAGGGGACATGGCTGTTACCCAGCTGCCTTCAAGGGGCCTCCCCTCAGCCCTCATTGCCTACGAGTTTACAAGGGCATACACTGTCTTGGGTGAGGCTCACTCAGTCCAGCTCCAGAGTGATACACTGGGCCAGGTACCTGCATCAAAGATCTTTCAGATCTTTTCTTTTTTTAATGATTTATTTATTCATTTGAGAGAGAGCTAGAGCAAGCATGAGCAAGAGGGACAAAAGGAAAGAGAATTCCAAGCAGACTCCATGCTGAGCACATAGCCCGACGCCAGGCTCAATCTCAGGACCCCGAGATCATGACCCGAGCCAAAATCAAGAGTTGGATGCTTAACCAACTGCACCACCTGGGTGTCCCAGATTCTTTCAGATCTTAAGGGGAAGAGGCATGAACCTGAGACCCTGGGCACCGGGAGCCATCCGGCGCTTTGTGGTCACACGTTACCCGCGCCCCAGCACCCTCTAGACAGGAGAGCATCACCAGGCAAGCCGCCACACAATAGCAGGGTATAGCACACCTATCCTTTCCGAAGGGCCTCACCATCTACAAGACACTTTCAAGGTCAATTTCTCATTTGCTCTTTGTGATTGCATGAGGCCAGCATGTGTAAGTAAGGAGGATACCTTTCGCGGCAAGGAAAAGTTAATTCAAATGCCTCTGGGGTTTGGCCCAGGCCGCTCAGCCCAGCTGAGTACAAAGCCTGGTCTCTAGACTCACAGTTCAGTGCTCATTTTGCTGCAAGAGCGACATGCAACGTCCCCGCCCCAGCCCCCAGGAGGCCTAGCTTCTAAGCCGCAGATGATATCAAGTGGTTCCTGGAAATGTGTCAGCCACCGAGACCAGGAGACGAGTGCCAAGAAGAGAGAAATACTTGAGATTCCTGTTAAGGAACAATGCTGGGTTTGACCTGAATAATACCCAGAGAATAAGGAGAAAATAATCATGTCAGACATTACATAATCCGGGAAGACTCAGATTGAAGCTGGAGCTGGGAGGAAGGCCCTGGATTTCAAAGGGGGCAGGAAGGGGGATGGGGAGAGGAAGAGGGGATGGGGAGAGCTGCGGACAAGCACCGACCCAGCCGTTGCCACCCGCTGGGCCTGGGGTCGTGACCCACAGTCTGCAGATGGGGAAACTGAGGCACGGGGCATGATTTCATCCTCCCAAAGCTGTGCTGAGATGCACTGGCTCTTCCTCCAGTGGGGAGCAGGGTGGTGTTCAAGGGTGAAAACTCGGAGAGCCAAAAAGGGGAAACAACCCCAAAGCCCGTGAACTGGTAAAATGGAAGGGAAAATGCCGCGGAGCGAGCACGGGAAGGAACACGGCACAGGCTCCAGAGGACAGAACTTCCGATATGCGCTGCGACAGGCACGGGCCTCGCAAACAGTATGCTACGCCTCACGTTCTCCACCCGGATGGCCCAATCCCAGGGGGAGAGAACTGGTTCTTGGGGACAAAAACATTCCTAGTGACTAACAATGGTTTGTGGCCCTTCGAAGTTCAACTCTCCCCAACAAAATCGTCTTCCTTAGGATCGAGTTCTGTCTTTAGGGAGACTTTTCATGACCTTGAATTCTTCCCCTTGGGGAATATGTGGATGACACATTCTGTGCCAAGTGGGAGACGTCGGACACAAAAGACCAGCCAATGTAGGAATCCATGGTCGTGGCCCGTGAAGAAAGGGGGGGAGAGACAGAGAGACAGAGAGAGAGAGAGAGAGAGAGAGAGAGGGAACATCGGTGAGCGGTTGCCTGGGACTGGGCGTGGGAACAGGGAGTGACTGCACAGGGAAAAGAGGGACCTTTGTGGGGTGATGAAAATGTTCTAAAATTGAATTGTGGTCATGGTTGCACAACTCTGTAAATTTCCTCAAAGTCACTGAATTGTACACTTGAAACAAGTGAGTTCCCGGGTACTTACATGATGTTTCAGTGGAGCTATTTTTATAAAAAGGAAGAGCACAGGCTTGGGGATGGGAGAGACCTGGCTCGGTTCCTCTTCCCCCCCACCCCGCCCTCCTGGCCCCCACGCTCGGCTAACCCCCGGCCTCGGTGTGCTGGGCTGCAAAATGGACTGGCGGCCAGGGCTTCCGGAGGCCTCCCGCACGGCGACGTCAGGCTCTGGGGGCACCGGGGTCCAGCACTACGTTTGAGACAGACGCAGGCTTCCTGCTCCCCTTTCCAAGCTGGGGTGAAAAAGCCCCTCCAGGACCCCACCCCCACCCCCCAAGTTACAGCCGGCCTGTGTCTGGGTTTGGTTCCCCGCAGCACTGAGGGACTCTCAAGTGGCCCTTCTGTTTCCTGGCTGGTCGTCCTTCTCCACACCCTCCCCTGGACTGTTGGCTCCCGGCGGGTGGCAGGGACCGAGTCCACACGGTCCCGCTGAGAAGGGCACCCTGCCTCGGCACAGACACGGATGCAAACCTGTTAGCTATGCTTGTTATCCCCGGGGCTTGCATACCGCGTGAACACAGGCACGGAGCTACGTTGTTCATCCCCAAACGACACGTTTCTGGAGACTTCTTTCCTTCGGAAAGACTTCTCTATCAGGTGTGTGAAGGGGTGAAGGATTCTGGAAAAATTTTGCTTTGGGGCGCCTGGGTGGCTCAGCGGGTTAAAGCCTCTGCCTTCAGCTCAGGTCGTGATCTCAGGGTCCTGGGTCGAGCCCCGCATCGGGCTCCCTGCTCAGCAGGGAGCCTGCTTCCTCCTCTCTCTGCCTGCCTCTCTGCCTACTTGTGATCTCTCTCTCTCTCTCTCTCTCTCTCTGTCAAATAAGTGAATAAAATCTTAAAAAAAAAAAGAAAAAAGAAAAGAAAATCTTCGCTTTATTCCTCTCGATTCACTGGGCCTGCGCACCCGCCAGAGCGAGTCCTAGCGTGGGGGTCTCGGGGGCCCCCGAAATGACTGACAACACGGGCAGGGGCCGGTCCATCGTCAAGCACGTGAGCCTTGGCTTTGGGGTGAGGCGGCTGTCGGGGCCTGCCGGAATCTCAGTGGGGACGGCGACCACACGGGCCCTGATTCTCTGACGGTCCACGTGAGACGAGTACTCGGCAAGCGTGGACCCCATCCGCCTTCTCATCTCCTGCCCCCACCCCCCAACTAACACCCTGGGAAAGCGTCAGCCTTCATGGAGAACTTCAGCCTAGAAAGTGCTAGGGAATCTTCCAGAAACTGCCAACAGACCAGCTGGAGACAGGAGCCGGAGAGATGGAAGCTGGAAGGCTGGGGGCTTCACTCCGTATCTGTATCTGTTCCGTATCTGTTCCTCGCGTGGTTCACTGTGAACCGAGAAGCTGGGCAGGGCACGCATAAGCAAGCAGCAAGGAAAAGCAAGCAAGCAAACAAACAAACAACTTGGCTCCCTGCCTCTGAGCCAGGGGCACCATCTCCCTGGAGCTCAGGGGAAGATGAGGGTGCAGCCCAGAGCAGGGGGGGGGGCGGCGAGCCCGAGAGCGGGGCTCTGGGGGCTGCACGCCCAGGCTGTGTGGTTTTCCAGAGCATGTGTGCATGTGTGTGCCCGAGAGAGGAGAGAGAAGGAGAGAGAAAGATCGGCTCTCTCTACTAGGAACCAGAACGTACTTACGCATCCGCTCTGAAAACAGGGAGTCCTCCGGTCAGGGCCCCAGGAAACCAGCTCCTAGTCTCCGAATACTGTGGCCCTTCCAGAATAAAAACAAGGAGGGACAGGCCCGGGGAACGAGCTAATTACACCTACCAAGTGACAAATCATTTGGAAAACATAAATATGTTTTCAAGGACACTCCTCCACTAACGAAGCTAAAGTGTTTTTCTTTCAAACCCCAGCAAGAAAATCCATGGGATGAAACAAACTTCGCTTATTTTAGTTTCTACTCAATTACCTGTTAATGGAAAAAATCTGGCACCGAGCATAATGAGGCGGGCATGAGCTCACTGGCGCGGGGGTCGGCGCTGTCAGGGAAGGCTGCAACAAGCCCGGCATTTATCTGCCTCTCTATAACCCTTTTCAAACTCGCTGTCAGGGAGCCCACGCCGAGCAGGCCCAAGAGGAAGGACTTGGAACCTGCTCCAGGCCTCGGAGGCCCTCTGGGAAAAGGAAAATTGTTGTTGGCAAGTCTGCCTGGCTCCAGAAATTGATCCAGTGCCCCCCACTTGTCCGAGCAGCAGCAGACAGAGCTAAGAATTTTGTTATAATTAAATAGAGTGCTGATTGGTTGCTGGAGGTGGTCTTGAAACTGGTGTTTAAAAGCAGAGAACAACGGTTACTATTCATAGGAAAAGCCCAGAGTCTTAAAAATCCATCTGTTTCATTCCCAAATTTAGGCCCAAAAAATGCTCACTTGCTGTCTTTAAAAATACCACCTGCTTTGCGATGTTGTATAATGTGCCATTATATAAGGTGGAAGGGGGGCGGAGGGGAGGGCAGGGCAGGGCAGGGGGGAGGATGCAGCAGGGTCGGCCCTGCCCCTTTCTGAGAACAGAGGCCGGGCTATCTCCTCCCAAGGCCCAGCCCTCCTCCTCAGAGGCCCAACATGGGCCTTGAGGCGAGAGAGAGAGAGAGAGAGAGAGAGAGAGAGAGAGAGAGAGAGAGACTTAACCAGCATCACCTCAGCAAGCTGCATTCAGGAGCTCCCCAATGCTGGGCCCTGGCAATTACAGACATCTCTGGCCTCCAGAGTCCAACATCTGGGGGTTGCACCCCAGCCCCATTGAGGCTGTGATCTCACACCGCTGCTCACCACAGCTGTGGTACCAGGTGAGGTCACGGCTTCTGGAACCAAGGGAGGAGAAGCATCCAGGCCCCCTCAGCCCTGCGGGCAGGATCCTTTAGTTACCCTGCTGCCACACACCTCCCTAACCCCAGGGTCCGGCAGCCACAGGACACGAGGGTCCTAATGGGACAGCTCTGTTTCTCCCAAGTGGGTGGATGCCCCAGTCCAGCCTTGTCCTAACAGCTTTTCCTGAGCCTCATGGAAATGTCAGAGCTCAGTTTTTCCTGAAGATTCTCATTCACGGGTTCAGTGAAGAGAATTGGCTCTCTGTCATTGCAGGCCAACTTTGAGCCACTTTTCAGCTGACTGGCACTGGACATGTTACCTTGTTCCTTCCCATGACAATGGAAACAGGGAAGCTTCCATCAGAGTACTTGGGTACAGAACAAATAAAATAGTGCATGCTGCGCTAGTTGTCCAGGAGCCTAGTATTGTGCCTGGCATGTTGGGGGTACCCCCATACAGCTGGCTGCCCCATACTGTGGTCCTCCATCACAGTGGGGTCACAAACCCTGACCCAAGACTGGGAACAAACCTCGGGGCTGGCAGCATGATGAAAATTCCCCACACTGAAGCCAGCCAGTAGAGAATTCAAGGTGGCAGGGAGTTACTAGAAAGATCCTGGTCTAGATTAGGAGGAATCATGGCATCTAGCCTAGACTCGGCCAGCACCCAGCTGTGTGGCTTCAGGTATAAAGACCCTCCTGGGGCCCCTTCTTTGGGCTTCACTTTCCTGGGTCCTATTCTTCTTCCAGCTCATAGAGACAAAACAGTCTGACTCTACTTGGAACAGCTGTTCTTGCCTCCAAAGCCCTCCTGGAATTCCTATCCAGAAGGATGGAACTTACATGCCTACATACCTGCCTCTTAGGAATTGTGATGTCATAAGGAGCTAAGCAAGGAAGCCTCCACATCCTGACATCAAAGGTAGGCTCTAATTCCACCAACGTGACCGTGATTTCCCATTTACACACTAGCCCCTGGCCCTCAGCAATCCTTGCACCCTGAAAAGTAAGTATAGATACCAAAGAGGCTTCTAGGAGGGTATTCTCTGAAAAGTTATTAATAGGAATTTAATCTTATTATAATTTATCCTTAGAGGCCATTCCAGAAGCCCTACTCCATCCACCCTCTTCACTGTGAATTTCCTTCCACACTTGATCTCGTAAGGCTGGCAGGAATCTCGGTGGAGGTAAGCAGTGCCAAGCTTGTCTTAAGTAGCAACCACCACTGCCTTTAGAATCCAGAGGAAGTTAACACTGCTTAACCTCAATTCTTCATAGTTCTGTAAATCAAGTGAATAGGGGGCATTAAAATTTTTTTTTCAAAAGGCTTGTTTCATGACTTTTAACCATGGTGACTCCACATCTCAGGTTCCACACTAAAGACCACATGGTAACCATAGCTACAGTCTTTTATTACCTGCTCCACGCAAGACACACAACCAAGAGGCCTTTTGTCCCCCTCGCCCATCCAATATCATTTGCAGCATTTCAGTGCGATGGTGAATATATCATCTATGAGAAAAATCCAGAGGAATCTTGAAGACATTGCATGAGAACTGCCCTTCTATGGGATGAAAGCTACAATTTATCCATTCTACTATTAACTGTTAGGTTGTATCCAGGTTTGGGCCATTATGAACGAAGCCGCTATGGTCATCTACCAAAGATAAACATATGCTATTTGGATATCCTTTTTGTTAATTACTTACTCCCAGCTTTTTGGTTTTGTTTTTGCTCACTTTCAAGTGATTAAGCTTTCTTTTCTTGTGATTTGTTAGCAATTTTTTATACTTCTAAATATTTGTCCTTTGTCAGACAAATGTGTTGCAAATATTATCTAGGCTGTGGCTCACCTTTTCACTCTTGAAATGAATTCATGAGAAATACTCTCAACAACCAAAGAATAGAAAAGGATTTTCTTAATTTGATAACATGTATCTACAAAAATTTACCACTTGATACTATACTTAATGGTGAAATAGGGAATGTGTTTCCTCGAGTTCAAAAGAAAGACAAGGAAACCTGACATCACTGTTGTTCAACTTCTATTGGAGGCTCTTGCTAACACAATAATGAAAAAAAAAAAAAAAGCAAGGGAGAGAGTACACAGATTGGAAAGGAAAAAATAAAGTTGACAGTATTTGCTTTTACTATGTAATGTCATTGTGTGAACAGAAAAACCCAAAAGAAGCTATAGCTAATCTGCTTGAATTTGTATGTGAATTTAGCTGTTGAATAAAAAGGCTGTTGAATAAAAAGGTCAATATACAAAAGTCAAATATAATTCTACATACTAGCAACAATCAATTAGAACACAGAAATCGAAAAATACTACTTACAGTAATTTCAAAAACATCAAATATCTAGGAGAAAATTTAATGAAAGATGTGTAAAACTTTTATACACAGAACTATGAAACATTTGTTATGGGCTGAATTGCATCCCCTCCACCCCTAAATAGGTAATTAAAGTAAAAGGAGGTCATATGGGTGGGCCTTAATCCTATAAGCATGGTGTCTTTATTGGAAAAGAATTGGATACAAACACACACATAGCAAAGTCCATGAGAGGACACAACAAGAAGGCAGCCATTGGCAAGCCAAGGAGAGAGGTTTGGGAGAAACCAAACCTGCCAACAACATGATCTTAGACTTCTAGCCTCCATAACTGTGGGAAAATTAACTTCTACTATCTAAGCCATCCCATCTATGGTATTCTGTTATGGCAGACCTAGCAAACTAATGTAATATTGTTGAGTGAAATTAATAAATACACAAATAAATGAAAGGGTAGACCATGTTCATGGATTAGAAGACCCAATATTGTTAAGATGTCAGTTCTCTCCAAATTATTACAACAGATTCATCACAATCATAATAAAAAGTCTAGCAGTTTGTGTGTTGGTGTATATGTGTATGGAAATTCACAAGCCAATCCTAAAATTTATATGGCAATGCAAAGGGCCAGGGAGTCAAAATAATCTTGATGGAGAACAAAACTGAAGGACTTATTTAAGTCCTTCTTAATGCTACATAGTAAGACTTTTTTTTACAATGACACAATAATTAAAACAGTGCGGTATCGGTACCAAGGTAGAAAATGATTGGTGGCATAGTGTCAAGAAACAGATCCACAATCATACTGTCATTTGGATTACACTAGGTCAACCAGGTGTACATACAGAAAAAAATGAACTTTGACTCCAGCCTCATATTCTACATCAAAATCAATTGCAGGAGGATGACAGACCTCAATGTGAAAGGTAAAACAATAAAGCCTCTAAAAGAAAAGAGAATGTGTTCGTAAATTTGGAGTGATAAAATATTTTTTTAAGATTTTATTTATTTGAGAGAGTGTGTGTACATGAGCAGGAGGGTGGGGGGAGGAGCAGAGGGAGAAGCAACTCCCTGCTAAGCAGGGAGCCTGACACAGGGCTCAATCCCAGGACCCCACGATCATGATCTGAGCTGAAGGCAGATGCTTCACCAACTGAGCCATCCAGGGACCCCTGGAGTGATAAAATATTTTTTAAGTGGGATGTAAATGTGTGAACCATAAAATAAAAGGTTGATAAAGTAGGCTTGATTAAAATGGAAAACTTTTGCTCATCAAAAGACACCCTGAAAAAAAGTTTCATTTGGTCATTAGCAATACTTATTGAGCACTTACCAGGTATCAGACTGGCTTTGTGGATAGAGTGGGAAGCAAAGAGACACCATGTCTACCCTCTAGAAGCTTACTTTCCAGAATAGGATTTCACGGACTTTCTCTATGAAAAGGCAAATAGGAAATACTTTAGGGCTGACAGGCCACAGACCATCTCTGTGGCAAGTAATTCTTCCTCTCCTTCTTGTCCTTCTCCCCCTTCTTTTGCAACTCTTGAAAACATGTAAAATTGTTCTTTATAGCTCCACAAAAACAGGTCACAGGTCCGGTGTGGCCTGCAGGTGATAATTTGACAATCCCTGGTACAGAGAGAAAGGAAGAATGACAACAAGCAGAAAAACAGATAGGCAAATAACTTCATATATGTGTGTGTGTGACTTATGTAAGGAAGTGTTCCGAGAACGTCAACAGGGTGTTCTGATAAAGAAAAAAAGGGACGGTAAGGAAGACATGAGTTAGAACATTAGGGCTCATCCATACTTGGGTGTCTCTCAACACTTCTCAGCCTCGTCTGTGGTTGACCTTGCAACAGAGTTCTACTCAATAGACTACACTCAGAAGTGACATTCATCACTTACATGTCTATTAAATGTCCTGGTGATCTTCCTTTCTCTCCCTCTTCCACGGGGCTGGGAAGTGTCTCTGAGATGGCTGACAAGGAAACCTCTACTGTGTTAGGCTACTGATATTTTAGGGTTTGTTTGTTATTACAGCATAGTCTAGCCTAATCTGACTAATACAGGAGATTTCATGAAAGCTTAAATATAAGAAGG
This sequence comes from Ailurus styani, assembly GCA_002007465.1. Classification (NCBI taxonomy): domain Eukaryota; kingdom Metazoa; phylum Chordata; class Mammalia; order Carnivora; family Ailuridae; genus Ailurus; species Ailurus styani. The sequence continues at coordinate 16,521,141 of LNAC01000001.1, forward strand.
GGCAAAGCAATGGCTCCTGCTTTCTTTGGTTTTTCTATTGAGTTTCATTTTATGTTTTTAAGATGTTGGCCTTGATCCCACTAAATTGATTTCCTAACTTATCAATGGCTTGCCACCCACAATCTCAGAAACATGTATCATATGTATATATATTATAATACATACACTCCTAATTTTCTTCCAATTCTAGGGCTCTACATCTTTCAGCATGGAGTCCAAAATAGCTCAATCCATGTAATTATCAACTGTCTTTATTGTTAGTATATGCACAGAAACCAGAATTTGAGAAAACAAAAACAAAACCAAAAAAACTTGCACACAGACAGGGAGGGAAAACACCTGGCAGTCTCACTGCAAAAGCCTTTCACAAGGTCCTTGAATCAAATGAGCTCCACCCTCTGTCTCTCTCCAGCTACCCAGATGGTCTATGTCTTCACAAGAAGCATGGTATTCCATGATGCAGGCCCGTGAGCCAGGCCGCTGGGGTTCCAATCCTAGGCTCGCTGTTTCCCAGATTCATGCCTTGGAGGAATCCACTTAACCTCCCTGGGTCTCACCCTCTACATTTGTAAAATGAACATAAAACCAGTCTCTATCCCACGAGGATTAAATGAGAAACACAGATGGAGTTTCTAGCACATCCTCTTGTCCTAATCCTTGTATAAGGCCACTTTCCAGACAAGCAGCTTGTCCCGGCCTTGGGAATGTTGGTGGCCCCTTTCCTTACGGATTCTGTCCTATACTATGGTACAGGACTCAGCTCAGAGGGAAAAACCAACACCAAGCTTACTTAATCCAGACTTGTGTGCTGGAGTCTAGAACAGTACCTGGTGCAAATTGACACTCAATGATTAGTTGTTGAATGAACCAGTCAGTCAGTGGGCTTACTCACAGCTCAATCAAGTGTAATCACAAAATTCCAGCTTAAAAAATTCCCAAAGTCCAGAGTCAGGATTTGCCAATGCTGCCCATCAGACCCAGGCCAGGATTCAGGCAGGCCTCTGCATTGCCACATACCTGGGCATGCTGGACCAGATCTGAAATGGGGGATGAAGACGCCAACCATTATGGGAATCCTTTAAAAGGTCAAATCTATGGCCCTGTGTCTTAGTGATTCCCAACCCTGGCTTCTGGCGCTTGCCTTGAGCTACCACTCACGGGAGACTTTTCGGCTACTCCTTTGTTTCTTTCCAGAGGGCTTTAATTAAAAACACATTTCCATACCACAAAAAGCACTCCAGCTGGAGCTGTGACTCCCCAAAGGGCAGAAGCCATTTTCACGGAGCCATCAAGTTTCAGGTGAGTTGGATGCGCATGGGTGAGTCATAGCACCCTGGGGTCCCTCGACTCTATGACAAAGATATATCTTCCACATCTAGGTGTTTCATTCTCTAGCCTGGGTTTGAAGAGCAGGACTAGCAGAATCCCAAAGATAAATAAAGAAAATAAAGAAAAGAAATAGCTAGGACTGGCCTTCTTTTACAGTAACTCTAACCACTCTGATTTACTGTTCCAGGCACTCTGCATCTCAGCCTCCTAAGGATCTGTGGGAATGAGTACTGTTGTCACCGCTCGTTCGCCAAAGAAACAGAAGCTCAGAGAGCTGGAGCAATTAATTGCCCAAGGATGCACAGTGTGGGAGTCAGACGTTGGAGTCTCCAAGCTCAGATTCTCTCCACTGCTCCTTGGTTTGTCCTCTCTTCATATCCTAGATCCAGATGAAAGGCATCCTGACCCTACATGCGTCCACATCATCAGCATAAAAAGTGAGCCTTCTATCATGTGAAATGTTAAACCACTTTCTACATGGCTGTGTCCAAAACCACCAGCACCAGCAGTATAACTGCTCATTCTCGAGGGTTCTGTGCCAAGGCTATGCAGTCTCCTGGAGTTAGCAATGCCTCTGTAGTGGCCTGAATGGGGCCCCCACCCCTCCAACTATATGTCCATGTCTGAATCCTAGAACCCATTTTCTATGATAAAAGATGTGATTAAGCTAAGAATCTAGAAAGAAGTGGCTCATCCAGGATTATCTGTGTGGGCCCTAAATATATCACAGGTATCCTTCTAAGGGGAGAGGCAGGAACCTTCCAGACACACCGCAGGCAGTGATGTGAAGATAGAGGCAGAGAGCCGAGTGACAGGGCTACAAGCCCAGGAGACGCGGGATGACGGGCAGCCACAGGAAGCTAAGATCCTCGAGAACCCGTGATAGGAGCATGTCCAGATGACAGCCGGATGCCAGACTTCCAGACTCCGGAGCTGTGACAGCTCTTGCTTGAAGCCCCCCCCATTTATGTTAATTCGTTAGGGCAGCCACAGGAAGCTAAGAGCCTCGAGAACCCGTGATAGGAGCGTGTCCAGATGACACCCAGATTCCAGACTTCCGGACTCCAGAGCTGTGACAGCTCTTGCTTGAAGCCCCCACATTTATGTTAATTCGTTAGGGCAGCCACAGGAAGCCATGTAACCTCCTAAGAGGCAGCTTTGTTGGGCCAGGTCCCATCACAGGTCAGGGGTGCTGTGGCTCAGAGACGGAGAGTTCCGAGCGCCTAGATGTGGTCTCGGGGTCTCTCAGTAACCACAAATCCACAGACGGATGAAATGAGAAGATGCTCAGATTGAAGAGAAACTCTTGAGGTCGGAAGAAACCCAACAGCTAGAGAGAGAATGTTGAAGGACAGGGATTTGGCCTGGCATCTGGGAGACCCGAAGCTGAAATGCCCAGAAAGACAGGCTGGGGTAAAGAAGTCCCATGTAGGGGCGCCTGGGTGGCTCAGTGGGTTAAGCCTCTGCCTTCGGCTCAGGTCATGATCTGAGGGTCCTGGGATCGAGCCCCACATCGGGCTCTCTGCTCAGCAGGGAGTCTGCTTCCTCCTCTCTCTCTGCCTGCCTCTCTGCCTACTTGTAATCTCTCTCTCTCTCTGTTAAAGAAGTCCCATGTCAGGGTGGGAAGAGCCCCAGATTATTGCTCAAATGTGGTGAGGCAGTAAACGTGCAGCCGGGTGACCCATATTTTGAATTTTTATGAAGTGATCTTTACTCAGGTTGGCTGATGACCGAAGGACCGACCCCACTCCCACCCAGTTTTTTGTTTTTTTTTTCCTTTGTACCAAGGGCATGAAGCCACCTTCCAGCAGGGCTGAAAGGGTTAGGAAAGATGGACACCTTGGACATTCGAGGACACAAAATTTGGAAGCACTCTGGAATGTCGCCATTCCTTTGGTTCTCAAAATACGTAGTGTGAGTTGGCTAACGTCGCTTACGCCTTCCTTCAACAAATATGCTTCAAGTACCCTCTGTGTGCCGGGCGCTGAGCCAGATCCTTAATAGAGAGCAAGGAACATAAAATCCACAGCTCTGACCTCGTGGAGCGTTCTCTGGGGCAGTGGGTCTCCATGGGGCATGATATCGCCACCCCCACCCCGGGGATATTTGGCCATTATCTGAAGACATTCCCGGATGTCATAGAGTGCTGGGGGTACCACAGCATCTAGTGGGAGGAGGCCAGGGATGCTGACATCTGACAATGTGTAGGACAGTCCCCCCATAACAAAAGACGTCAGTGGTACTAAGTGGCACTCTTGGTGGCCTAATGAGGCCACATCCACTGACATGATGGTGGGTGAGGGAAGCGAGGGAGGGAAAAACAGGAAGCTGGAAGAGCGCCATAGAAGGGAGACATCACCCACTATTGTCTGCACTCAGAACCGAAAGATGAGGGGGAGTTATCCAGGCAGGAAGTGGGGCTGCAGGAGCAGGACAGAACCTTCCAGAAGAGGGGCAAGTGTGGGTGAGCGTGCAGGGCAAACAAGGACACCCTTCAGAAGGCCTGTCCCATCACTCTGGGAGAAGGACCATCTTAATGACACAGGAGGCATAACTTCGTGCCAAGAGCACCAGTCTGGGGTCGGATCTGAATTTAAATCCCACCTGACTAGCTGTGTGCAGCCTTGGACAAGACACAGACTCAGAGTTTCTAAACCCAGTTTTAGAAAATAAAGTGGGTTGGGGGAGGTGGGGGAAATAATATCGACCTCAGGCGGCACATAAATGCCTCGGCAGGCCCCCACCAGGAATGGATACTGTTCCAATTTGTGTTTTAAGAGGTCACTCTGGGCCCAGTGTGCAAAATAAAATGGGAAGGACAACCAGAATCACTCCTCTCTGGGAATACAAAAGCAAACAAAAACAAAATACTGAGATTTTACAGAACAAAAAGTAGCTTGAGCAAAGCACAGCTTCCAAGGGGCTTTAAAGTCCTCGATGACAACCCTGTGTAGCCGTAAGTAACACCACCACCACCACAAACGGCTTCCGGCCCATCGAAATCATGGCCTTTGAAGGTACAGCTGTCCTAGAAAAGAGGAACATACACAGGTTTCCCCCGCTATCCGAATGTAGAGCGTTCTCAGGGAACCTTTTGTAGGCAGAAATCCAGGCATTAACGAAAAGCAATTGCCATGAATTTATAATGGAAGGTTTTTGAGCATTCCCAGACCCCAAAATAACCTCCCTTAGCCTTGTCTGATACCTTAGGATATCAGACATCTGGCTTATGGATGCACGAAATAGATCGAGATAAGCACAGATGTGCAGGGACCCAGTGCAGCGCTCTGGCACCTGGATGCCGAGATGTTGAGTGAGGCTCCTGGGGCCACTGCCCTGTCCCTGCTCTCTGCAGGACACACACTCAACGGTATTTTCACTTTTCAACTGTTTCTGGTAAAAGCGAAAATCCTCTTCGGATTTCTTTCAGTTCGTGAAAACAGGGGCTAAGAGACTTTCATCAAAGCAAAGGGACAAAACACAAACCTTCCTTCCAATAGCGGGGGCATTCCTCTGCATCCATCCAGCCCTATCAGCCTAAGGAATGACTGCAGTGGAAACCTCAGGAAGATCTTTACTGTGGCCCCTGGTTGGTGGTGATGATCAACTACCCCCGCCCAGGGAATGGCCACAGATCTTGAGTCCCACGCCCAGCAAGACTCCTCCATACAAGCCGCTAAGTGATTCGCCTTGATCCGCATTTCTACAAACCTTCTTACTCAACATCCATTCACTGTCAGAAAAAGGTTTTCAGTCCAACACCCTGGCACCTCTCCCTGCGCGCAACTCTTAGGAAGAAGTTAGACGCCTTCCACATCAGTGGTCCTTCAACGGGAACGATGTGGTGTCTTAACTCCCTTCCTGGGGAACTAAGTGCCATTAGCCAGAAGTCAATCCTTTCTAAAGCTGGATCCTGTGAGGACAACTCAGGTCTACCAGATGACTGTTTTATGGCTGGACGCGGGACACCGACTGTCACTGTACTCTGCTTTCAGAAATGAACTACGTCGGTACACAGGGGCGCCAAACAGGCGTCGAGAATGAGAGGGAGGAAAAAACAGACCGACCCATGAAAAGACCGCAAGAACGCTTTGTGATATCCAAGTCCCCACCCCCCCCCCATACCAACCCCGAGGTCCGGTCTCAAGGTCCAGCTCGGGGAAGACAGTCCTCTGGTGAGAAGGCGTGGGCAGCTTCCCCCAAGGCAGAAAACCCAAATCACAGAAACAAGTGACAGGCCTTGATCTGCACATACTAAGTTGCTTTTATTAATCCAGAACGGCATGCTACAGATACTGTACAGCATGAACATTTATTCATTACAAAAATGGCTTCCAAACCATTAAAAATGAAATTGGAATAAGAGCATAAAACGGAACAGTAACATCACAACTGTTAGGAAACATTCAAAGTATTCACAAAAAATGTTATAGTTAGCATTTTAATAAACCAGAGAAAAATTGGAGACAGTTTTACAATCGCTTCATGTCAACTACAATGGCACTGAATGAACGGGTTTCAGCTTTATACAGCATTTTGCAACATCAACATGCCTAGTTTTTTTTTTTTATTTGTAAAGTTTGCCACCTACTTGTATGTCATACGTGTGCATAAAAGCGGCAGCTGGTTTTTCCTTTAAGAGTAATCTAATATACAGAATTTTTGGCCCCTAAGGGTTTATACCTCTTCATTTAAAATGCTTTCTGGACAATCTGCTACTAAACACATCTTGTTATAGGTGACATTAAAACTACATACAAATCTACCTATGTAACATCACAGCAAAACATGATGAACAAAAATTACAGCATCAAAAAGAGGGAGAAAGCTAAAGTCACTGAGAATTTTGGCACATAAAGTTCTGCACACAGTCAGGCTGTGTCCTAAGAGTACAGAGCTGCCGACTATGAGTTCAAAGGAGAAACAGGGTGGTTCCGCTGCTGCTCAGACAGCGTCTTGCTAAAATTCCCTCGCTAATTTTCAAGTCTTGTTTTACATAATGGCTTTAAAAGCAACTTTTGTTAATGCTACTGATCCTTTAATGCAACTAGTAATGTCCATTTGGCGGCATCTGGGTTTCATACAGCCAAAAAAAAGTCAAAAAGAGAAACAAAAAAATATATATACACATTTTATATATAAACTTAAAAACCTTGTACAAATGAGTTGTTATATATAAGATGCTTATGCTAAGGGAAAAAAACTTTATACAGTTACAAGAAAAAGGAAAACATATCTTAAAAGGGACAACGTACAGGTTCGACGAGCAATCTCTAAAGCAATAAATACTACTGGTCCAACAGCGTTGTGATTCCATTAATTGCTGAGTAGCATCCCCCTCCCCCCAAAAGAACAACACCATGGAACAAGGTATATTAACACATTTAACCCTTTGTTTCTGTACATTTAAACAATAACAAGTAACATCACAAAGTTGTTTCACACAGAGAAAAAAAAAAAGGAATATGGCACTGCATTCGTCGTGCCCTTATGGTTTAAAAACCAGATGTAAAATGATTGGTTCGCAAGCTCGTATTTAATACAAATAATACAGAACCAACTCCTTCTGGAGGGCTGCTTCAAAATCGCTTCTTTTTTTTTTTCCTTTTTGTTTTTTAATCAGTCTTTTAAAACTAAGCTATCCGAACTACATAACAGTTATGTATATATATATATTTTTTAAACGCTACAAAGACTTTAAACAGCTGTTGATAAAAATTTTGGTAGAATCATGAGGTTCTTCTCTCATCTACATATTTAAAAGGAGAAATTGAAATAAGAATGGGTCAAATATTGACCAATGAACTCCATAAACATCAACTAATGTAGCCACGTGGCACAAAATCAAAAGAGTACAAAACAAAACCTTTCCGAGGGGGCGGGGGCGGGGGGGTACAAAGAAAAGCGAAAACTGGCAACACGACGCAAACCGACCAGGGGGGGTCACGAAGCTAAAGCTATTCTAAAGACTTGGTCACGAGGGACAGCGGCTGGGGCTGGGGCCCGGCCAGGGGGCCGTGGGAATGTAAGGAAGAGGTCGACGGCTGCGCCAGAGAGGAGGACATGACGGGCGGCTGCAGGGCGGCGGGAGGCAGGTCCAGGGCCCCGTTGGGACAGAGGGCGGGGGCCTTGCCGTGCGTGGCCTCGGCAAGCAGGAGGGCGGGCGGCGGCGGCATCAGGGACAGGTGGGCCAGGGGGTCGGGCTTCAGGGACAGCGAGAGAGGCTGGGTCTGCTCAGTCTGTGACTTGGCGTCTTGGGGAGGGGAGCCTAGCAGGTTGGGGGAGGGAGGAGGCGAGTCTAGTAAGCTTCCATCTGAAGAGGGTGGACTGAGGCAGCTGCCTTCACCTTGTATGTAGCGAACGCACTTTTTTTTTCTCCTAGAAACAGGGGGAGAGAGTTATCTGTGAATAAAGGGCAAAGATGCCAAGGGAGAGAGTTATCTAATGCTCAGAGCCAAGTTGAAGTCACCTCTGCCCCCAGAGCCGCCATGGCCCGTGGCCCAGGTGCCGCACTCGCCGGGCTGTCGCCGCCCCCCCCACCCCCCAGCCTGCTCTGGCGACCAAGGCGGCAGGAGTGGAGGACGAGCCCCCTACCTACCTGCTCCCCCTGCCCCCACTAGGCACCC
>LNAC01000001.1:16529121-16565802 GCA_002007465.1 Ailurus styani
CCCACAACCCCCACCCCCACCCAGATACCGGTGAGCAGACTGGAGGAGGCAGCACCTGTTTGCTAGAAGTGGCTGCATCCACGCTGACATCGGCTGAGAAGTGTGTTCTCTCTCTCTCGGCTTCGACACTCCCTGGCTCGCCCATCACACCTCCCCACCGTTCCTGCCACTAGCACCCTACTCCCGGTGGCCTGTGTGTGTGTGTGTGTGTGTGTGTGTGTGTGTCAAAGAGAAAGAGAGCTCCTTCCCCAGGCGCCTCCTATCCTTCCATATGAAACTCTCAGAACGCTGACTGTTGAGCCCACAGAGCTGAAGGCAGTGCCAGCAAGAGGTTTAGAGGTTTTCACACCCCGGGGACCACCACCGACCGCCACCACCACCACCACCACCACCGACCGCCACCACCACCACCACCGCTACCACCACCACCACCGACCGCCACCAGGCTGCCGGCGCCCAGAGAGCGAGCTTTCGGGCTTTGTCTGTTAAGAACCACACCAAATCAAGAGAGGTCAGAATCAGGGGAGAGTGGGGTGGGGGTGGGGGGAAGGGGGAACGAAAGTAAAACAAAAGAAATTAAAAAACAAAACAAAAACAAAAAATAAAACGAAAAAAAAACCAAAAAAAAAAAAAAACCACCAAAAACAGGTAGAAGAGGATAAACAAAGGTGGGGGAGGGGGAAGAATAAGAAAAACAGAAAATGATCCAAAGGAACAAGAATAACTGGTTGTATGGCCTGCAGGTTGTGGATTAAATTATGATTCAAACTTGATTTTTGTTTTTTTTTTGTTTTGTTTTTTAAAGATTTGGGGTCTTCCCCTCCCCCGCCCCAGAGTGAGAAGGCTGGAAGGAGAGACAGCGAGGATGGGATGGAGGGGCGTCTTGTCCTGGTCACTATGCCGAGGCCGGTGAATGGAGGGCGCAGCGTGTCACAAGGAAGTGACGACAAAGAAGAAGCGCGGGGGAACCACAGCACGGAACTGGTGGGGCTGGGTTACCGTGATTGGTGTTTAAGCCGGAAGGACTACGTACGCCCTGCATCAAAACCCAAATCTCCCCTCCACGTTTCCCATTTACGTAAGAAATAGGAATGAGAATTTCACAGACTCTCTTGCTTATCATCAAAGGTTGGGGAAATCGATTCAAGAAATTGAGCATGTGACCTCAAAGCTTCTCCTACTATTAATCCCAGTCCGATGGGGATGGTATTTGGTAGGAAAGGTGATCCTGGGACTCAACCCCACTCATGCAATAAAAATAATGCAGATACAGGGAATGTATCTTCCCCAAGAAGTCCTTGAATGCAGTTAAAACCATGACTGATAACACTGTCTAGAAACGAGTGTGTAAGCGCCGGCCGGCTTCCCGTCCCTGGAAAGCAGTAAGATGCTGCCTGGTGTCAGATGTCACTGGGCTTGAAAGGAAGGGGGTGTGATGAGTTCCTCCTTGGGTCTGTGCCCCAGAGGTCTCTGCTCATGCCCCTCGGTGCGGGGGGGTGTGGACTCAGCAAGAAGGCGGGAGGGCGGGGAGGGAACATGCTTGGCCTTCCCTGCTTCCCAGAGGCTGAGACCTCCAGGGGCAGAGGCCTCAGGGTCTACCCTCCGGGTGGAAAGGAACTCTCGGGGGGCAAGAGCAGCCCCCCCCCACCTTCATTTCAGAAAGGTTCCTTGGCTCTTCTGGGATAGAACGAAACAGACTGTGGGTTCTGCTCCCATCCCAGAAACCAAGACACATAATTAAGCCTCTCAGAGTTTTAAACCACCTTAGCCTGCAGATCAAAACATGCTTAAAAAACTAAGATGTCCATGCATTTTAAAAAATGGGAGAAGGGAGGGGTGGGGGTGGGGCATAAGCAAAAGTGAGAGAGTGACAAGGACAAAGGAGAGGGTGGGGGTAGAGAAAAGAAGGAACAGGCAAACAGGGGAGTGACGTCAAGCAGCATTCCATGCTATATTAGGGCAGAGCAAAAAGATGGGAAAGCAACTTGGTGGGCTCAAAACAGAATCTTGTTAAAATGTCCTCAAATGTCAAATAAAATTAGAAACCCTGTGTAGCGAGCAAGGAGTCCTGATTGGCTAGGAGTGCGTCTGCCGGTCCCCTCACCCGCCCGCCCTCCTGATGACACGGAGGTTTCCACGTCGAGGGGATGAGTGGGAGCATTTTGAACACGGGACATGAAGACCATGAAGGACAGCGAGACACTCCTTCTAACAGGTGGCCAAGCAAAAGGCGGTTGGAACACACACACACACACACACACACTTCTGACGGGCCAGAAAATGCCTCATTTTGTAACTGCTTTTCTTTTTTTTTAAGGCACATTTTGTCCTATGGATTTAGCATCAAGCCAGATCCTGGCAAAGAGGAAACGTTCAGGAAAAAAGGGGCAAAACCCATCCACTTACTCCCCCCCCGCCCCGGCTCCATCTCCAACCAAAGGGCAGCCTCTGAAAATTCCACTTTTAGCTCCTCATGGATTTATTCTGAAAGGAAAACTAAGGTTTCTTCCTGATCCTATTTTGGAATTACACCCTTCTGTGAGCTAAAATGCATCTACTGATGCTTTCAGGGTCTGAGAAACACCCCTAAAAACTGAAAAACATACTGGAAAACGCAGAAGCCAAGTGGCCACCGAGAAAGTTCTAACGGTGTCAAGGTGGGAAGGACGCTGAGGGATGATGAGGGACAGCAGCCCGCCTTGCTGACAGCTGGCTCGTCAGAGCTGCGCTTTTGAAAATCATGTTTGTAAAGCAGCTACAAGGCTTTCGGGTTTTGCTTTTGTTTTTTGTAAAAATGTCATGAAACCTCTGGCCCCTGAGGCAGATCCCACAGCCTGGCTTTAAATAAGGTGCAGGCTGTGTCTAAGAAGGGCGCACCCGTCCCGGTCAACGTCAGGAACGGTAACTTCCAGGGAAAAAAAAAAAAGTCCAGTCTAACTTGAAGCAACTGGTTCCGAAACAAACAAAAAAAAGGTGTGGGGGTCATAAATCCCCACTCACCCCCCCACACCCACAAATAAAATAGACGCCAATCCGGCAACACACCAGATGCGAGGTGGGCCAGTGGTCTCAGCCATACGTTTCCAGAGATCGGGAGAAACCGGCTCGGGAGGGGGCCCTGTGATGAGCGAGCCCCTTCAGCATGGCGGGGCGCCTCAGACCAGGACTCTGCAGCCAATCATCTTCCTCCTCAGCGCGAAGACTCTGCCACAAACTCACGGCCTAGACCTGTCCTCCCTGGGTCGGCCTACTTAAATCCCTAACATTCTTTATCTACCTCCTCATGAAACTCTTTTCTGTGGCCCAGACAAGACCCCAGGATTGTGCAGAAAGGATATTTGTCACCTCCGTGAACACTGCCATGTCACAGAACGAATGACTGGAGGATCTCTCTCCAGGCCTGGAACCCTCCCTCACTCAGTGGGCCCAGAGGGTTGTTGGCGGAGTTCTCTCTCAACGAAGATACTCGGGCCCTCTCTCCCCTAAACGTCTGGCCAACTCGAGGCCAACTCGGCCCATCGCTCGTAAGGCACCGGGAGGAAGGGAAGAGACACAGGAGACTCGTGGGCATGCACGTGATGGGATGGACATCTGATCTAATGTCTAAACACGGAACACATGGCAAAGGCATGAAGGAGAGGGACACGTGACGAGGAGGCACTACAAACAGGGAGGCGTGTTTGGGGGGTGTTAGATACCTACCATCATAATATTCCAAATTCAAAGACTGCTTGTATCAGAACAAAGAAACAACAAATTTAACCAAAGGTGGTCATTAAAGGAAAGGAAATGAGACAGGAACGAGTTGGTATCCCTCCACCAAGAAGGAAGCACCCTACGCCTTCCCTGAAATTACAGGTTGGATGAAAACCTGCAGGTGGAACACGGGTGTTCAATTTGGACTCTTCTAGTTCATTCTGGAAGCAATGCTCTCTCTCTCTCTCTCTCTCTCTCACTCTCTAAACATATGCAACATAGGTTTGCGATTCTGCAGGCTAGCCACGCTGCAGTACGGGACTGCATGACCCACTGCCCGCACCCCTTCAGCTGGTGCATGCCGTTCAATGCCACGCTTCATTGCAGCACTGTAAAACAATGTCAGCTAACCAGGCTCCTCTGTCCAGAGACATGTGGTTTGTAAACATAAAAGAAAAATGAAACAGAACAGAACCAAAAAACGCCTGCCCCAGAGCCCTTCTCCAAGTGTCTTGACTCTCAAGTGCGTGGGAACGGCTCTTGCTGTCAAGTTTTTAGCTCATTCAAACCTTTGGCAAAGGTGGCTCTGTCTAAGGCTCAGCATCCATGCCACGGACTGGGCCCATTCCTGGATGCTGGCTTGCAAAGCAAAAGGGTAAGTGCCCGTTCCTGTTCGGGTAAGGGTGTGGTCTCAGTCCTACCACCAGGGATCTGGATATGTAACTTGTAAGAGCGAGGGGGAAAGAGAGAAAGAGAAAGTGGGGAGAGGATACAGCATTAAATTAGCGAGGAAATTTTGAAGATTGAGGATCATTAGTCATTGATGCCGGTAGGGAAGTAGATGGGAACGAGGTCAAAATATATCGACACACTAAGGTAGCAGAAGGACAGAATGCTTTGATTTTCCCAAAGGCCTCACAGTGGTCATATACCTGCACGGTTTGCACCATAAAGTCTGTCGGTCAAGCCCGAACAGTGCCCGACACTTCTTTGGAGTATTTGCATCTGTTAGCATAAGGTAAACACAAAAAATACAACACAATGGTGGGTCACGCTCAGTTGGATGTGAAATCTCAGCTACTGCTGACTTGTCTTCTCTGGGACCTCGGCTCTATTTGACTGTCTTCCCTCACCAAGGACATGAAAGGAAAAGACTTCTATGAGGCAAAAGAAAAAAACAAAAAACAAAAAACAAAAACGATAAAACACGCACCAAAAGAAAAAAAAACAAAAAAAAAACCAAAACCAAAAACCAAAAACAAAAAACAAAAAATAAAACAAAAAAAAACAACAACCAGAAACCAAAAAACAAGGAAAAATAAATTAAAAAATAGAAGAGAGAAGGAGGGGAGAAGGTGACGTTGTTGTTTGCTTCTACCTAGGCCAGGATTACGATGGATGTCACTGAGCCCCATCCTGGGTGGCCATGAGGAAGGGGGTTGGCAGGCAACGTTTCCCTGGGAGGGGGCGCGCTGGGGTTGGCTGTCGCTGACCCGAGGAGGCACAAATGATGCTGTTTTACAGTGGCATTTTGGCTAGCAGCAGCGGGGAGAACAAGCACATCCCTCACAGAGCAGTGTCCCGCGCCCTCATGTCTCCTAAGATCCACACACAGAGCTATAAAGCAACAGGCCAGAGAAGGGGGGAAAGGACCGAATAGACCAGCTGCAGACCAGCACAGCGAATCTGGGAAATCTATACACACCTGCAAGGGCCGCACCAGTTATTCTGTTGATCAAGGCCAAAGCGCGCTCGGCATTTCTTAGGAGCGCTCAGGTCTGAATGAGTTCAAGAGAGAAGCGAGCAGAGGAGGAGGACGTGGGAGAGAGAGAGGGAGAGAGAGAGGGGGGAGGGGGGGAGAGAAAGATACAAATAAGAAAAAAATAAAAATAAAAAAGGGAATAAATCAGTGACCTGGTTACTAATTACAAAATATCGACTTTTGATTTTTAACTTTCTTTAATTAAAAAAAAAGGTAAAAAAAATCACATTCTTATTCAACTGGTGAAATTAGCTGTTGCAAATAAAGCTGCAGTATCCCTTCTTTAAGGACTGTTTCTCTGATTTGTTTTGAGCGGATAAAGGGAAGTCAGATACTGAAAAAACTAAATTTTAAATAATATTTTTCCTCTTTTGGTTCTGCTTTTCTTTTTTTTTTCCTAGCTCTCTCTCAATTGGTTTTTCTTAAAGAAGAAAATAAAGCAAAGGAGGGAATTAAGTTTTGTAACATGCTTTTTCCTTCTCAGAGTACAACAGTTTAAAAAAGGGGAAAAAAAACTACAAATAAAAACAGAACAAAACGAAACAAAACAGAAAGAAATAAAGAAAGAAAAGGGGGTTGTGGTACTGGGATATTGCAGCTTTTGAAATGTTTTTCTTTTCTTTTTTTTTAACCGATTTTCATGACTACTAACGGAAGAACAGATGAAGGTGAACAGGCGGTGTGAATGAGCTGGTCAGGGTTAGTCAGAAGCTCATAGCAGCTTTTAAGCAGGTACAGTCAGTAAAATGCTAGTGGATTTGCAAATTAGGAACAGGAAAGCAAAAGGAAGAAAAAAACTAAAAAAAAAAAGCAAAGGAGAAAATAATCATACTGCGTGCGGATGCATGCTTGGGTGAGAAAACTTAGTGGGAGCAACGGAAAATGCCATTAGATTAAGGAGGTTTATTACTGAATTCCTTCCATTTTGGTTGATTTTTGCTTGTTTTTTTGTTTTTTGGTTTTTTTAACCAGTCTCTTTTAAAGAAATACTGCATATTCAATTTGCACAGTTAGTTCAACACTAAGTCACTGTCATCACTGCTTAAACAACTGTTATGGGAAAAATAAATAAACAAAGCGAAAGTTAAAGTAAATTAAAAAAAAAAAAACAACAAAAGCAACTGAAAAAAAATCTACTGAAACATACGAAACCGTGTAGATGGTCATTTTAAAGGATGTTCAAATGTCATACGTGTTTAATGTTAATAAAACTATAATGGCAAGAAAAATTAAAAAAACAGTTTATCGACTATTTTAATGACTCAAAATGACATTAGCACCTGTAATCGGAGGAAGTGAAAGGCAAGGATTTAGGAAACATTCGCTGTGTTCTGAAAAAAAAGAACAAATTATACAAAGCCTTCAAAATTTTTGTTGTCGTTTGTAAAAGCCTGGCCTTCTCCAAGGGGACCTTCTGGTATTGCCTATGCAGTATTTCTAATTTCTCCTAGAGAATGACAAACCTCCTTAATTTAAATTGGGTGCAATTTACCACTGTAAAGGCATGCATCAGAACATTCGGGAACAGCCCAGTTAATATCAAACACTCACGCACACCCCGCCTACTCCCCCCGGCCCCTTCCTCATCCCTACAGACACAGACGAAATAAGCAGACTGCATAAATCCCGCATAGGCATGCCTACCACCCTCCCATTTCAGGCTCTGTGGTTATTTAAAAACACATTCCACTAGAATTACAATGTGCTTTTCATGCAACAATGAATGTTACTAGCTTTAAAAGGGCAGTCATGAAGCAATTAATTAAAATGCGTACACAAAAAGGCTGGCTAAGATGGGTTCCCCCACAATGTCCTGGCCTTGAATTCTCCTGCCTCCCCCAGAGAGAACGCTAAGGTAAAAGAGTGGTCCTCATAGTACCGCTCCTTCCTCCTTCCTCGAACTTACCATTGGTCTCTCCGGGCTGCTTGTCCCTTTTCCTCTTCTTCTTCTTCCCCTAGATGAACAGATGAAACACAAGGAATTATTTCAAGAACCAGATGGGAGGAGGGCGTCTGGGCTCACCTGGGAAGAAGGCGGGAGGAGGGGAGCCCACCGTCCACACCAACAGCTCCCAGAGTGTTTCTGACCCCCCCCACCCCAACTTTAATCCGAATGCCCTTCAGTTGTGCTCCTGCTGGAGGAATACACGCTCAGCAAGGGGAAGAGAAGGGGTGAAGGAAAGACCTCTTTTCCCACACACCTCTGCCCATCCTCAAACCTGACCCAGAGCATTTGATTCCATTAAGGGGAGAAGAGAACTGATGAAGGAAGATTTAGGGAGGTGTTGGGAGTGCAGCAAGAGCCCCACAGCCAAGTGTCAAATGACTACGGAGATGGCCGTGTGGACTAAGAAAGCCACCCCCCCAACCCCTTGCTCCACACAAATCTCCTCCTTTTTAAGGCCAAAAGGTCCTCCTACTCGATCAAAAACCAAAAGCTTTAACTGGGGCTTTACTAGTAATAACAGCTAACATTTATTGAGCACATACTACACACCGGGCATGATTCTAAATACGCTATCCATACTGACTCGTTTTTCCCTCACCCAATCCTATACAACAGGGACTATCACCATTGTAGATCTACAGAGAAGGAAACTCAGGCACAGAGGGGATACGTGAATTTCCTGAGATCACACAGCTAGCAAATACTGGGGCCAGGAGGGGAACCCAGGAGGTCCTGGTCCCACAGCCCTTACCTACGAGGCTGTGCTGCCTGCATATTTAATCCCTTGCCCTCTGAGGAAGGTTTTTAATTGATCCCAGGGGACGGATCGCATGGGGTCATTCACATTCTCCAACCCGGGATCTGTACTGTGTGCTCGTGGCTGGGGACGTGCCATGGGAACAGGGACGAGCTCTGCAGAGCTGACTGCATCCCCGCAGATCCAAGACTAGTTCTCTCTCAGCTCGTCAGTGCCGGTCCCATCCTTCGGGGTCAGATGCCAAGTATGTGTGAAATGTCACAAACGAAAAGACTGGCCTACACGCCTGTTTCTGAACATCTAAATAAGCCTCTGCCTAAAAGTTCTCATGGTAAGGTGACGTCAACTCCGGAAGGGAAAACAAGAGTGACAGGTGGTCAACTTGACCAGCCTGTAAGGGTTAGAACCTCATGGTGGAGATGCCATGGTTTTAGCTCCATCCAAGGGCTCAAAGAAAGCCCTCTTTTCTCTTAGATCTTGGGGCCCATACCGTTTGGGAAGTTTGTCTTGGCCTTGAGTTTGAAACACTGAGGTACATATTCTACTCCTTGATAAACAATTTGAAGATTTTTTATTTGAGAGTGTGTGTGCCCACATGCATGTGAGTGGGGGACGGAAAGAGGGAGAGAATCCCCAGCAGACTCGCTCAACACGGAGCTCCATCTCACGGCCCCAAGATCATGCTCTGAGCCGAAACCAAGAGTCAGATGCTTAACCTACTGAGCCACCTGGGCGTGCTCTTGATAAACAATGTAAAAATAAAAAAAAATAAAAGGAGTTCATGGGGCCCTCTCATGAGCCTTGGGATCCCGTCTTCACGTTTGTGCCTCTCCTCGGGGAGCAGCAAAGTGCTGCCTGGCCATCTTGGAAAAGGCAGAAAGGGCTAGTTTCAGTTTATTTAGGAGCCTGAGTGAACACTCAGCTGGGCCCCCCAAACCACGGTGACTCTGGGCAGTGTTGGCATCCACACACCCAACGGAGTCTCAGTCACCTCTGGTTCGAGACAGTGCTCACCTGTTTCCCATCTCCCTCAGTATGTTCTGAAAGGCAACTGAAAGTTCCAGGCCCCATGGGAAGCTGTCAGTTTAGGATATGTAATTGAGGTGTTCATGACTGAGGAAAGGCTCGTTTAAACTAAAGGCTTCTAGAGGACAGGGGCTGTTTTAATCGGAAGAGGACAAGAAGAAGAGCTTAGCAAACACGAATTTAGTGAAGAGGGACACATGTCTCAAGGGGGGCAGGCACCCCCTACTCTTCTTAGATGAAACAAAAGAAAAAGCCTAAATATGGAGGTGAGGGGTGGGGAATTCAAGATGAGCAATGAGCTAATACAATGCCAGGGCCCAGAGAGCACTCTGGGACCAAACTGTTTTCTCTTGTGCCCCCAGACGGTGTCAAGTCCAACACCCTAAATGTGACTTCTCTGTTTTGCTAAGGCTTCCATTACCACTCAACTAGAAAAGCAGGAACATGAAAGAGGCATGAAGTTAGTTCAGAAAACTTTTTCCAGAAGAACCTTTTGGACTTTACAACAACCTCAGTAATGTACAGAAACTCCTATGTCAAGACAGCTAAGAAAAATCCCCAAACCTGACAAGTCCCACCACAATCAAACCCATTAAGACCTTGAACTCCGACCCTTCTCTACAGGCCATTTCCTGGGGCACAAAAGGGAGGGAAGGAGGGAAGGGGGGAGGAGCGTGTGTGTGTGTTCATGCTCATGTGTAGGGAGCCATGGTGACAGGAGTCGGACAGTACCCTGTACGAGAGATAAAGCTCCTTCAGCCCTAAATCCAGAGCTACCGATAAACTTCCTCTCAAGTCTTGTCAGAGGCTCCCCTATTATACTGAGGTTCTTCTGAATGTGAAGCTGAGCTGAAGTCACTTTAAGAGTCTCGTGGACCTTCTAAAACCTAGAAAGCACTTCACAGAAAGCCCATGGCAATGCCTGTCTGACTCCCAGGCAAGTCAGCGGCAGCGTTCTTTTGAAGCTACCACAAAGTTGGCCTTGTATCTTTGTGGAGATCTCCCCCTGCACAACTCCAGAGGGCACCATGCACATAGGCCATAGTGTAAATGGCACTCCCTAGAGTTGTGCAGTGCACATCCTGCAAAGCTGTACATGAAGGCCCTACCACGACCCCAAATGTCTGTTGGGGATATGATATCTATAGGGGAGCAGAATTCCTCTCTGTGGTACCATTCTAGATCACTCAGAGACTTAGGTCTGTAGCAGGTGGAAGGTGGAGGTAAACTCTAAGAGCTTCTGACCCGAAGCCGGGAGAAGAGTGTCCTGAAACGAGATGGCTGTGCATGTGGAGGCCACAGAGCTGCCCTGCTGCTGGAAATCTCCACCTTGAGGTCAGGTGGGGGTGAGCGGCAAGCCTGTGGGAGAGCATTCACTTTCTCATCCTCTTCCTTTCCATTCCAGAAGAAAGGCTTCCCCACGGCACACACGCTGAGGGCGAATGGAAAGGTCTCAAGCAGCTAAGACCCCGTGTGTGACCATCTGTGAGTGACAAGACCCTGACCAGAGCGAACATTCCAGTGACAAGTACCAGCACTAATTCCTATTTCTACTCCCAGGAGGAACAGAGCCTCGTGCCGCCAGCCAAGGCCACCGGGACCCAGAGGGAGGCAGCTGGGGGCAGTGATGAAGATGTGGGGGTGAAGCCCAACGGTCTGTGTCCTCCGCACCCCCTCTCTGTACGGGGAAGAGCAGACTAGCAAGCACGGTTTGACAGGTATGGGAAACAGTGAGAGCGAGCAGAAGACAGCATCCGCTCAGGACCCACAGATTCCCACCCGTGTCCGTGGCTTCCTGATGGCAGGTAAGTTTTGAGAGTCAATGTGTCTGATTTAACTCTGAGTCCCCACAATACCATGTGGGCACACTCACAACCAGCACTGACTGAACTGATATCAACCCACAAAATAGAGCATCTTCACCAGACGTCGTCCACGCCACTGACCAGGGATGGAAGGAGAAGCCCACTGCTGCTGTCAAGGCAGGCTTTGCCTTCACCACCCTAGAGAGTGATGGTTAAAAATCACTTTATAAAACCAAATGCCGTGAATAAAAGTATCAGGCAAAAGAAGAGACCTGTCATCCACTGAGAGGAGAGCCAGCTCAGAGGATGCTGGGCACAACGCCAAACGAGAAGTAACAGGGAGAGGAGAGCAAGGTCAGGAGAGGACAGGAATCCTGGGTGTCATGACCACTGTGATTAGTGAAAGCCACAATCCCACCGTGTTTCTAAAACCCCAGGGAGGAAATTGGGCAAATCCTACAGTCAACACAGAGATACCTCATGTGGCGCAGACACTTTCCCGACCCTTCCAGGGCCCTGAGGTATTTCTTGCGCTCCATCAGAGGAAGACTACCCCCAGCTGCTCCCAGGGACCTCCCCCGCCGCCCTGTGCCCCTCGCAGGAGGAACTAGCTTTCCAACTTGTCCTGCACCACAATGTAGGGCAACTGGTCCTTTTCTCCCTCTTAAGGGCCAAGGCCCTGCTGGAAGGCCTGGGAGGAATTAAATTCTCTCCACCACTACCCAAGGCCTTCCCTGCCAGGCCCCATGGACCGCTGCTGAGAAGCACAGAAGTCCCCTGAGGCAAATCCTAGAGTCATGTCTTTACAAAGACCTGGGCGAGAAGGTGTGCACAGCCCCAAGTCAGCCCCACAGTCCCAGCTAGAACAACAGAACACCGGACCCCTCCCTCCTCCTTGAAAACTCTGGCCTGCTGATGGAGCCATACTGCAAGCCAGGACAAGGACCCCCGCCACCCCCACCCCCCAGACTGGGGCTCCGACAGGATGCCCCTGGTCCCAGGAGTGGGCAGACTGTACGGTTCTGAGGCCTGATTCAAGGTGGCAGGAAGCACTCCCTTTGGGCAGAGGAACCCCCCCACACGTCTCTACAGACTCCAGTTCTGAGGAAAACGAACACCTACATAGTTATCCCGTGCAGACCAGCCGGGGTACAGCTGCATGTGAAGCTGTCGCTCCTTCCGGGCCAGCTCGTAGTACTTCGCTTGCTCTTCTCTGGACAGTGCGTGCCACTGGAGGGGACACAGAGGTGGGGAGAGGCAGGCAAAACATCACAAACGACCCTGTGGCCGGGGCTAAGAGGCGGGTGGGCGCTGCAGGGTCCTGGCACGCACAGGAGTGCTCAGACAAAACCTCATCTGTCAGCCCCCTCACTGGCTCGCTCTCTCTGGGGAAGAAGATGGCGGCGGGTGTGGAGAAGGTCATTCTGGGGACACCGCCATGAACAGCACTGAAGAAGTCAGCGTGTGACTGAGGGGACAGGGTGCCATGCCCCCCACTGCACCCCGGTCCACCCGTCCCCCTCTTCCCAGCGAAGGAGCGACCTACCCTTCGCCCCAGGATCTGGTTGATGGCCGCACTTTCTTTCAACGTGCACTCCGCCACGACCTTTGCCCTCATTTCCTTCATATACAACATGAACGCATTAAGAGGTTTCTTTATGTGGGGCTTCTTCTTTTCTTCTTCCTTTTTGGAGTCCTGATGCTTTCTGGATATAGACAGAACAGAAAGACACAACCCCATAAACAAATGCAAGGTCCCACTTCCTCCACAGCAGAGAACCCAGCTCCCCGGACGCTCAACACCCAAACTGAGCAGTTCTGAACGAGAAGCACGCTTCCACTGTGGGTCTTCTCCACCCTGGAAAACGGAACAAAAACATCCTAGCGAGGGTGTGGGGGAAGAGAAAGATTTCATAATCACTTCCTCGAGTGTCCCAGACACACCATTTTCCCAAGCTGGGTCGGGGGTGGGGGCGGAAAGCACAATATGGCCAATTTCCCCTCAGCTGGTGCCTCTCGGGCTCGCAGGACAGACCTCCAAACATTTAGTCGTGGGTTAGGGACGGGGACATGGTTGCAAATCCCAGCCTGTCCGAGGACACAGGTATGGCCGAGGCACATGCACCGTGGCCAACCATGGGCACGGCCACTACCCAGCAGCCACGGCATCAACGGCAGGCTGGACAAGATGGGGAAGGAGAAAGCGACCGAAAGAGCGACACTCACGAGCTGTGGAGTGAGCCGACGTCACTCTGGGACGATTCCTGTTTGACTGTTGGCGTGACTATAGCCGGGTGGGGGATGCCGGTTGTATGTAGAGTATGATGTGGTGGGACCATATGGGGAGGGAACCTGGAAGACAGGAAGCTGTGTAAATCGTCAGAATCAAAATGAATGAATGGCGAGGGATGTGTACACACAATAAAAAAAAAAAAAAAAAAAAACAGCACATAACACTCACATGAAAGCAACCCAAGGCATATGAAACCTGTCAGCATTAATTAGTGATAAATTAAACATAATGATTCTCATAATGTCATTAAAGCCAATCTTCCCCTTCATTATTGCTGCTGACAAGAGACATTATGATTTTTAACATCTTTACCAAAAGACAAATACAACGGATGTACTTGGGTGGAAAAGTAGGCTCGGACTACCTGCTGGAAATCACACGTCCACTTGTTTTTTGAGGCATTATTAGTGGCATCTAAGAAGACAATTTCCTAAGTCCTAATCAGCTCTAGAATGAAAGCTGAAATCTATTGTTGCATATTGACAGCTAAATAAAATATTAACGTGGTTGAAGTACACATTTTTAACAAAGCCACACATGCCTCATTAGGCCACATTCTATTGATGGAGTATAATAAAATTTTTATTTTTCTTTTGCTGATGTGCCCCATCATTTTGACGGAAATAAGAGTAAGTGAGGCAGAAAGATGGGGAAAATCCAAATACTTCCTAGTGGGTTCTCCTCATAAGCCACAGATATTTTAAATAAGCTTATATCTTCTTATGGAAGGATGAAAAAAAAAGCTGTATTTTATACACACACATAAATGGAGCTTTGAATTTGGAAGTATATACCCTCTCCCACTCTGTAATTCTAGGATTCCTAAATTACATTTACTTAATAGGCTGCCTATGTCTCCAAAGGCCTTCTAAATGATTATCCAAGTGGTAACTATACGAATAAAGGCTGTTTTCTCCTCTAATACTGTCCATTTTTAAGGAAGCTCTTTGAAACCCCCCTTAGACCCTGAATTAGCATTTCCTTACCATGAAAACTCACCAGAACATAAAGAGCTAATTTTAAAATGTTCATCTTGGCCCACATGTGGAGTGACAACAGGCTCAGACAAACACCTTTCATGTTTTCTGATATGCTTGGAGTTGCCATGAGTTGTACTAGGTTAGAAGAATCACCCTTCTTAAAAGAACACATACCACCATAGAGAACAGTAGAGTGAGGGGCAAAAAGGGTAGAATCCCGAGAGAAAACAAAATGGCGGCCTCCGGGCTCCAACTTGTCAGGGTTAGGCAAGTGAGCAGCCGGGTGCTGTTCGGGGGAAGGAGAACCAGATCAAGCAGTTGATGCTTTCTTAATAAATCCAAACCAGAACAGTCCCACAGAGCATCCAGAGAATGGAGACCTGCTCTCCAGGCAGCCAATTCTGGTGGGCACTGGGAGCGCTAATAAGAGTTTATTGAGATGGTGATTTCAGAGGACCCTGCATTTACAAGATTCTTTTCCTATGTGGACTGGAGATGAAAACAGTTTTCATTTCACCCAAATAATGTAGCAGATGTGAACTTGAAAAATAGTTAAAAAAAAAAAATTAACTAACTGAATCTGTGTAGATCAATGGAGAAAATACCAATGCACAAGGCAGATTTCTGAAGGGGCCCAGGCTCAAGAGTGGACATTTGACTCAGAAATTCCATCCTGATGTGACCCTCTCCTGCCACTGCCTTTGACAAATTTAAGCCAGTATCAAAGTTTGGTAACAATGACATGAGTTTTTAGTAAGAGCCGTGTAAATCCTTTAGGGTGTATGAGAGGAAGCATGGAAAGTAGGGAGGGAGGGAGGGAGGGGAAAGAGTCTAAGAGAAAGAGAAAGAAAAAACAACCAACCAACCTCCATTCCCTTTCCCTGAGAAAATGAAAAGCAAACCCTCAGAAGGCACTTGGGCTCCCATGTTACACCCTGTTCCTTCCCACTGCATGAGGGCCTCTGAGGAAACATAAGTTAAGAACATGTGTTCTTGGAAGCCCCTGGGTGAAGCGGTGGGTGGAGTGGCAGCTTTTACTGTGAATTTTAAAGGCTTGACATTCCTCAAATACATATGTTCTCTTCTTGCTGAATGAGAATATGTGTACAGACATGAGAGAGAGAGAGAGAGAGAAGGGGGAAGGTGGAGGCGACAGAGGAGGAGAGAAGGGGGGAGGGGGGAGAGACAGAAAAACACTGTGTGTATGGTGTATGGGGGTGTGTGTGGGCACGCGCGCGCACACACACACACACACACCAAACCCACAGGCAGATACCACAGTTCCAGCCCATTTTGTGGTGGGGCCAAATTTCCGGTGCAGGCCATGAGGAACGAACACTTCCAAGTTCACACGCCTACACACATACTCATCTATCTGAAAAATGTATAGCAGAGAAAGAAACAGGGTGTTGTCGGGGGGGGGGCGCTACAGGCACACCTTTGCTCAAGAAATTCCTTTCTGTGGACAACTACTTCCTGAAATGCAATAAACACCCTAAAAATTCTAAGCAGCTCATTATATACCCCCGTCTGCTTTTATGGCTCCGAGCCAGAATATAATGATGAACCTTAACTTGTTAAGGACAACTAATTTTTGTTTCTGGCTGTCTCAGGGGCTCCTCTCTTGCTCACTCTCACTTTACTTCACTGTTGACACGTTTCTGTTAACTGGATGTCATCTGCCGGCCTTGATTTTATGCACAAGCAGTGGGATGCATTTTCCCGTGCAACAATCCTGCTTTGAGTTGCATTAGGTTTGTCATTATTCTCTCATTTTCCCCCTTGCACTTGTAACATTTCATCTCTTCCTGCCTTATTTTTTGTGAGCCACGGTGCACCCACATTATGGTTTATACATGATCTCGCTCCCTTTGAAGCCGGCAGATTTCAGAGCCCGCTCTCGTCAGGAGAAGAGCCTTGCACCAATTTAGCAGGCTGAGGGCCCGGAGCTCCAACATCTCAATCTAAAGGGGGTCACAGGGTGGCACAAGTGAGTGTCAGCAAGAGCTGTTTAATTGCCAATCTAGGCTTCTCCATGGTGTTTAAAGTATAATGACCCATCACTTAATTCTGAGAAGTCCTGGCCCTGGCTGCTGAATAGAATGAATATCAAAGGGTATTCTGGAACAGGGCAAGCTGCCTACATTTCCTATAACTGCCATAAGTATAATAGACCTATACTTCTGTCGCCCCATTACCACAATAATGTATTTAATTTGCTGTATACGCTTTTTAACTAGCTACCTTTCATAAGACCTACCTGGGGAATCGGCCGCCTCCCCCGTGCACCCCGAGCCCCTAACCTTTCCTCCCACTGTTTCCTTCCTTTCCACCAACCCCTTGCCCACCTAAATCATCGGCTAACCTCCTAATGATAATTCAATCAATAAGCTTAACCCCTATCCCCATCCTATGATTCCTTCACTGCTTTTAACCTCTCGAATGCACCGAATAAACAAACATGAACAACAATCAGGGGCATGATAAATGCTGGTTTGCAGGGAAGACGAGCTGTGGATTAGGAGCTGCTCTCGGAAGCAGCTCCCCTCCTGGGAGACTCCTAATTCGTTCCCATGCTTTAGCAAGGTGGTGATGACATTATTTGATGAATATAACCTTCCTCCTCTCGCTGGAGAAGAGGATGCACAGGGATTTTCCAACCTAACCCATACCGGTGTGGATTTTGAGACCGAGATCCTTTATCACACGCGGGGACTGGATCTTTGAAATTATGTGATCTCCGTGGTATAACTACAAATGGGAGGTAGACTACAGCCTGTTTTTCTACATGAATGTGATGCTTACGCTTTCCCCCACCGGAATCACTGTTTTGTAAGCAGGAAAAGGGGCTGGCTTGTCCTGTCTCTCCAACCCTCCCTCTGGTCTTGGGTTCCCATATGGACCATGGAGATTGGGGGAAGATGCCAGGGACAGCATCCTTGCCATGTAATGCATGCTGATTTAATTATGGGCCATCATCAAAATGGATTACTTGTTGTAGCCCATCAGGAAAGTCTAAACCTCCACCGATTTAATTAACTTGACTGAAAATCAGATGAACAGAAAATAAAACTATCATTAGGAGCGATTAGTGACTACTTAAGCCTACTGCTGCCAACCAGTTTGTAAATAAACTAGCGCTCATTGAAAAATTAGCCAGAATTAATTAGAGGGAGGAAAAGGAGAACAGAGGATTAGAAAGATCCAGGTACACACATGTGGGTGTAGGTTACACACATATTTATGTGCTTAGAGATATACGAATGCATACGCACACTCAACTTTTTTTTTTAAAGGAAGAAGTCACCATTTTTATCCAAATAAACCCAGCAAAGTATTTCATACAAAGGAGGAGAAATCAGTATGGAGCTTGTGACCCAAAATATTTAAATGAGAAGTTAAAGATGTTCCCCTATTAAGGAAAGTAAACATCGTTCTGTCCTTTGTCAGGATGTAGGAATTCTTTGCTGGTTATTTGATGGGTTCCTTTCAAATTCTTGTTCTGCACACACATATTTGTTGTTGTTGTTGTTGATTTTTTTTTTTTTAAAGCTTTCCAAGACTTAGAGCTGCATAGGCCAGTGTGGTAACCACCAGCCTCACGTGGCTTTTGAGTACGTGAAATGTGGCCAGTCCAAATTGAGACGTGCTGCTCAATGTAAAATACATACCAGAATTAAAAAAAAAAAAAAAGTACAAAACAGAATGTAAAATCTCATTAATAGTTGCTTTAGCGTGCTAACATGTCAAAATGAGAATATTTTGACAATAACAGGCTGAATAAAATAGATCGTTAAAAAGAATTTCACCTGGGTTCCCTCCTCCCCCGGCCTTTAACCTTTTTAAAACTGTGGCTAATAAAAAACTTAAAATTCCATATGGGGCTCCCCTTCTAACTCTTCAGGGCACTACTACTACTTTACAGAGGGGTGTGTTGGGACAAGGGTGTCCCTTCTTGTTGACAGTGAAGAATCCAAATTTTGAAAAGACCATACCCTTCCTCAAACTCTCCTTTAAGTAATAATAAAACGACCTCCACCCTTTCCGTTCCTACATTCTTATCTAGTATAGAGCAACAGAGAAACAACATTTTAAAAAGTTCTGCATGTCCTAACTACTTCTTCCCACCTTCTTAAATTCTTTAAAAAAAAAAATACTGCACTATACATTGATTCTCAGATTCAACCTTGAAACTGTGACATCACCCATCTTAGAAGTTCAGGTTAATTATTTAGTGTTTTCTAGGAGTGAAAGCCTAATGCCCTATTGGTCTTCGACCATTAAGATAACTTGAAGGAGCGGCTCCTGGATGGCCCGGGAGCCATCTAGAGAACTTTCTGAGAAGTCCCCCATGGCTGACTTGGTTGGAGGCCCTGGTTCTTGGAACTCACCTGGACATGGAAGCGTTGACGGTCAGAGCTGTGGGGTAGGGGTGACGGAATCCTCCTGTCGTGATTGGGTACACTGGCTGACCTTGCCTAAAAAGGGGGGGGGGTACAAAGTAAGAGCGTGCAGACAAGGGTGGGGGTGGGGAAAAGAAAAAGAAGAAAAAGGGAAAGTTCTCTCTGCACAGTAAGCTTTATTCTCATTTGATCAGAACAAAAATCTTGGGGATTGTACAGGAAGGATCAAAGGGAAGAAACACAGAACAATTTGAATGCCATAAATCTGATAGGAATGGCTAATTAAATTTTATAACCTCTGCTTATGTCAATAGAGACCCTCTCCCCAAGCTGAAACTAGGTGTTTTGTTGTAATAATTAAAGGCGAAGTCTCGCTTGCTTTAATGGAGCCATCACACTAATTGAGGGCTACACATCCAAAGGAAAACAATAATGAATGTAAATTTATACCAAAATAAAGTGCAGTGAATCAAAGGACTTCAGTTACGCTTTGGGCCTCTTTCGGTATTTAGATCTCGGTGAGAAAACATTAAATTAACAGAGCTTAATTTGTAGCCTTTTGTCAAATTAACAAGTGTTGACAAGAGTTACCGGGGGGAGAGTCCCCAAGAAGAATTGTGGGTAACCAATAGACAATCACACCTCATTACAATAATTAAAAAATACAGCAACATGCAAAATAGCATCCTCATGAAAGACACACAACTTTTTCTGACAGAGGGTTGTCTGAGTTGGCTATTCCTTTTTATCTAGCCTTCAAATATCTCCCCATCAGCTGAACGGGGCAAGGGATGACACAGAACTAGTCGAGGAATATGGCCCCATTTTCTGAGGAAGAAATGGGATACACGCTCACGTCCGTGTCTACCCTCCTCAACAAAACGAAGGAGAAAAAAAATCAACAGAAAGTACACCCACGGTCAGTATTTTGTACAGCTACTTCAGAATCCAAGCTGTTTTTCACATAACAGGATAGAGTGTGCTCAACTACAGAAATACTAGGTGAACTATTCTCGACTGTATCTTCTGTAAGGCTACGGAAGGGTGTCTTCCCCAAAACCCAAACTTCAGAGTTTAACCCAGGACGTATTCCTGTTAAGACAACAAACTGTCCTTGTTTTTTTAGAGTAGAGATCACTGAGAAACATGGAGAAATACACACACAAGAATGCAACCACAAAACAGATACTACATGCGCGCGCACACACACACACACTCACTCACGCGTGGTATGTTTATGCAATAAAGGCCTTTCCACTATGGCCCGGAAATACGCATTTTTCTAGTTGTCTAAGGAAGGTTAATGGACGGTACTATAAAAGCAAGACTGGGTGATAGGAAGACAAATCGTAAAAAGCAATTTGATGCCCTGCGCGCTGTCAGGAACCTTTGCTGACACTTAGGCAGGCCCCATGCGCTGGACTCGGGATTCCCGAATCAGGTGAATCAAGAATCTCAGAGATGTTTGCTGCCAGCTTTGGGAGTCATGGTTGAGATGGGGTGAGGGGTTAGGGGCTTCTGAGAGAATAACTGCCCACTCTCACCCCTGGATTTCAAAATGACACTATGCCTGGTCCCACTCCCGCGCCGCCTCAAACTGAAGACATGACTCCGGGCTGGGCGGCCACCAGCAGACGAGCCATGACCGGCTTTCTCGGACAGAAGCCCTGGGAGCCTCTGCAGTTCCCGAAGTATCTGAAGGACACCCTCGTTCACAGAGACAAACCTAGAGTCTTTAGGGACTGTGGGTTCAGAATGCTAAGTATCAAGCGCCTTCTTCCTACATGGCCCATCTGAGGGGCTACTGACTCGCCGGCTTCCCCACGGGGACCTCGTGGAGCATCTTCCCCAAGTACCCCCTGCGGCCCTCCCCAACAACCCTGTCTTCCGAAACTAGCACACACGCACACACACACGCACAGGATAAATAATAAGCATGCCCATGTAAGAAACAAAAAGGGAATTAAAAAATGGAACTCCTTACTGTGGTACTAACCATCCTAGCGGATGGGGGATTTGTCCTACGGTGCCCGGCGATAGCGGGTAATACGGAGATATATCTGGAGGGTGCGGAGGCCGCGGGATTCCTGGGAGAAGAAGCAGCATTTTAGGTTCAAAGGAGGAGAGAAGGACAGAGAAACTGCCAGGGGACACAAATAGGGAAAGGGGGATGAAGACTTCTCTTCTCTGAGCGGAGCTAACATGAGACTCTTCCCATGACTGTGATTGTTAAGAGTTGCGGGTAAGTTTCCTTCATCACCTCTCCCTGCCCTACCTTGACCAAGCGGTTTATCTCCTTCTAGGTGGATGGGTACACGGGGTAAACGCAGACCCTGAAAGTGCCATCTTGGGTATTTCTGCCTTATGGGATCGGTGTGATTATTGAGATTAAAGGAAAATCTGAAGGGCTTGGCACACAGTAGGTGGCTGAGTCATATAAATTCTCTTTGCCTCCCACTCCTGTTAATTCTAATGACCTTCCTGCACCAGGGTCCCCTCCTCTAGGTTTCTAATAACGCCTTTTCGGTTATGGCTTTTGGGAGGGTGACTCTTGCCTTCTTTTAAAAAAGGTAACTCTTCTAGAATGTCTCCACCTCAGCTTAGAGGATGAGCTGTGGCAGAAACTTGCCTCGAGCCACGGCCTCTTCTCCGGGGTAGGATCTGAAGTGAGCGGACCAGCGGGCTCAGGTCTAGAACCTACTTCTCTGGAGGCAGCCAGCTGGGAGAACCAGCCGTAGCGGCTGACCAGGTACCACGACATCATGAGAGCTGGGAAGGCTCACATGACACAGCCGGGCACATCCTGAAGGCCCGAGTGACTGCACTTCCTGCACTTACTCGACAGGCTCCTGCCCTCAATCCTGAGCAAAGCAAGGGCCCTGGGAGCAATTCTGATATAGAAGGACTGATCGAAGCAGCTGAACTGGGAAGAAAACAAACAATACTACAGAATTAACGCAGTATTGGACGTAATGAGCTGCATGTCTGCGGATGAAAACTATTCCATTTTTTTTTAATTCATTCAGGAAGCTTTTAATCTGTAAGTTAAGTCTCCCTGGGTGACATTTTCATGCAGACATTGCTTTCTCTCTATTACAAAAACCAAACAGATTAGCTGGTCTTGGACCCTACACCAAGCCATTTGCACACTTGAAAGAATGTTCGCAGAGGAAAAGTAAACAGTCTGCAGACGTTAATCATATGTTTTACGATAACCATTTAAAAGCTATTCCCTGTACTACCATTATTTAAATGAGACGTTGATGCTGCCATTTACTCGCAGAGCCTGAGGCCGGCTGGCGGCCTCCTCCAGCCATCCAAGCACCAGGCTGGGTCCCCCACGAGCACAAAGGGGGCTCAGAGGCTGGTGAAAACCAGCTAATGTGTAGTTTCATTCAGGGGCAGCAAAGTCTGCATGAACAGGCAATCTACCTCCGCTCGACACCAAACGATCCCGTCTGACAAAGTGACACGGGATAGCCGTTTAAAATTCCTCCTTCTAATGAACTAGCTGGTTAGAGAAACCCCAGCCAGCGCACAGCCCCACCTGGCCTGCCCTTAGCTCTTCTCCCGTGACCATCTCACTAGGAGCTGTGGCTGGCTGCTTGTCTGCAATCTCGTTACAGGGAGGGTCGCAAGTAAGCCTGCCCTCTCTTTCCCTCTTTGAGGAAAAAGTGGTTGGTGATCACGTGGGATAGAAGGGAGGGGAAAGTGTAAAGCCTGAAGGGTGATGTGGCACCTTCCGCCTGAGACCCTACTGGTTGTTCCATGACGGACTTGGTTTTCACATCTGTATAATGGGCTTGGTGATACCCAGAATACTGTAGGAGAAGAGAAACCCAAATAAATCAGCCATGACGATGCGGGACCCAGTGATGTGGCACCAAGCAGTCATCATCGCGTGACTGGAGTCCCTCGGCCGCTAAGGGAACCAGGGCTTGGGGAGCCATGCTGGTGGGGTTCCTGTATTCCCAAGCTGCTGAGAAGGAGCCCGCGGAACACCTCCAAGCCTGTCTATGGCTCTTAGACTTAGTTAGAAGCTACGCCTGAAAAACTGTGTGGGATTCACAGCCAGGCCTCCCAGGGCGTGTTCAGAGCTCTAGAAAGATCGTTAGCACTACACATGGGCTTCTTCTAAGGAAGGGGAAGCTACTAGCCTCACTGGGCTCTGGCCTCCCCAGAGAACTTTCTTCTCAACACCCAGGAGAGGAACGGGGGCCCCGCCACCGCTGCCCGCAGCCCGCAGCCCGTCCCAAATCCCAGCAGGTCCGGTGGCCCCAGACCCAGCACACGCTCTCGGCTCTGAGCGTGCGGCCTACCTGTTTTGGGGTCTACGTCAGCTGGTAAGTGTGGAGGTGGGTTTCCCGGGGTGAAGTGCTCATTGCTGTACGTGATGAGCGGCGTGAGAGGGTGAACATGGTGAGGGTGCTGCACAACCGGCACTTTGTTCGACTGTGGGTGGGAGAGAGACAGAGAAGGACACCGTCAGCCTGGCCCCTGGCAGCCCCGGACTCAGGACCCGGGGGCTCCCGGGCCGTGCCCTCCCCCCGGATTCTGTAAGATGCTCTCAGTCCTGCCCGCGGCCCTGGCCCCGATCCATGGACTAAAAATAACAGATATTTGTGAAGATGGCTGGCTCTCGGGGTAGGCACGCTTCCGTTCTCACCTCCCTACGGAGCCTGGCTTTAAAAATACCTCCTCCACCACCACCCCGTCATGGAACCCAACTGTGTGCTTGGCCAACTGGCAGGTAGATCGGCCGTGGGGACTTTAATCTACCAAGCCTACTGCGCTCCCGCATGTGGGGGGGGATCTCTGACCCCAGGGCTCCATCGGAGGGACCTTCAGGAGGCAAGTAGGCTTCTCAGGAAACAGGCGAGGAACACCTTCCCTAACGAGAAACCCGGCAGGGCCCAAGTCCCACCCGCCCGGCCTCCCCATCCACCACCTCTGGCTCCTAACGACTCCCTGCTGCCGGGAAGCAGCCGGCCTGCTACAATCCTTTACAGACAGCGTGGATGCCGAGCTCCACTCCTGGTCTGGTTGGGAGTGTGAACTTTACCAGAAAGCCCTAACCGGCCAGGCAAGCACCTGCATATTTTATGCAGATTACAGCAGCCCTGATTCATTAGGAATTTCATTAGCAAGTCATGGGGGAATGCTAATAAATTAACTGGATGATGATAAATTGGACTAATAAAAGGAGTGCAGTTTAGAAACGGGCAGTTCTAGCAAACAAAGTACGAGCATTTTTATGTTCAGGAAGGGTGGATAGGTAGAAAGAGCAGGAAAAAAAAAAAAAGAACAAAAGGCATTTTAAAGATTTTTCTAGTCGCCATGACCAGACCTTCCTAAATTCTTCTCCTCCCCCCACCACCCCCTCTCAGTCAGCCTCAACCCCTCCACTACGCTGTGCTGTAACTTAGCCCAGCAAGACCACAAAGAAAAAACGAAGCTGAAACAAGCGAAGTACGAAGTACGGGGCCATTTACTGAGAGTAATCCAATTGCAAAAAACCCCTATTCCCTATAGAGGATTTTCACTAAAATCCTACAACAGGGACATTTAACCAGATTAGGTACCAGCAAAGATAAAGAGGCCAGTATTAGATGATGAATGGATTAGAGTCAAGTTTCATTTCAGAACGTGTCTTCATTTCCTTTTATTACTTTTAGGAAGGCACAACTTGCATTAACATCAAGGAAAAGGAATTGCATTACAAGGAAAGAAGTGAGGTTTCAGTGCTGCCCACTAGTGCCTCTCGAGTTCAGGGACCACCAAGCACTTAGTTTGCTTTGCGTTTTCCTTCTTGTCCTTATTTTTTTTTTTAATGAATAAGGATGGGGTATAATACACAAAGAGTATTTCTCACCCCACTTAGTTGTGGGGAAGGCATCTCTAAAAGGGGCTTCAAATTTTCATGAGCATGTTCGGAATGTAAAATACGGCCTTCCTCCTCCATATGCTCCAGAAAAGCTAGAGAAAAAGAAGTCAACACACTTGCAACAGCCTGGTTTAACGATTCTCATAAACAACTGGACGCTTCCAGAGGAGGCTAGCTAGTTGCTCAAAGAGCCTTATGTTGTGAATTACCAGTTTGCAATCAAAGCACTGAAATGCAAAGGCCCAAAGCAGAGGGAGCTTTGGTCACACTTCCCTAGCAGCCCTGAAGGTCTGGACAAGGCCAAAGCCAGCAGAGTGAAGGGCTACTGCCTCAAGGCCACTGCCAGCATCTCATGGACACACACTAAGGATTCTTTTGGGGGAACATTTCTGTTTCGGACAACCTGAACTCTTAATGCATGCTGGGGTGGGGAGGGGAAAGAGAAGGAGAGGGAGAGAGAGGAAGGGACAAAGTCCAGTCAGAAGAGCGAAGACCACCAGGAGGAAAGGAAAATGACTATTGTCACCTTCCAGAAGCTTTTTTTGTTTGGTTGGGAAGATACACACCTGCTGAAATGCAAGAAGGCAGACCGGTTCCAGACAGTTCAACGTAAGGGTGGAAAAACTATACGATGAAGAGGAAGAACCACGATAACCCAAAGCAGGGAGACCGTCGCTTAGAGACTGAAGGGCTTCTGGGGAACGGAACCGCCATAAACAATAGAAGGAAGCAAAGGATGGGGGTCGAAGGGCTGGTAGTGGGCAGCGGAGTCTACAATCCTCTGCTCCAGCTGAGTCAAGCCTCTCGGGATGCTTGTCACAAATCTGGATGCTTGACCTAGGAAATCTCTCAGCAGGAACCTGATTCAGTGGGTCTGGGATCAGGACCCAAGCATCCTGAGTCAGCCTGTTGAGTGCCAGAGATGGTAGCTCTCTGTTCAGCCATGACCCCCAGACCAGAGGACCACGTGGACACAGACAAGTACAAAGGGTGAGGCCAGGGTCCTAACACGAATCACGAATCCCAGAGTTCTCAAGAAAATCCATGGGAAGAACTTAGCACAGAACCTACCACGTGGTAAACATAGGACTGGTGGTTTATTATTCTTGGTATTTATTATTTTATCGTTAGGGAGAAGCTGCCCGATGGCATAGTTCTGTCTACAGTTCAGACGCCCAAATTCCATGGCTGCCTTCCAAGCAGGACTAACAGGAAATGCGGGGAAAACCTTTCTCTACTTGTCTAGCAAAGGATGAAGACAGAATCTGCACAAGAGTGGTGCCCACCAGGGGTAGGATTAAAAGTTAATTTTCCCTCTTCCTCTTAGAAACATGGATGAAGCTCCTTCTGACAAAAGTTGGACACCATCACCTTCACATTGTTTTACACACTTGAGTCTAGCCCACAGGTTTTTTTTCCAGCCCAGGTGGACTCTATAATCATATAGATTATATAATATATATATATATATAATATATATCAATTATATAATCTATAATCAGAAGGGAGTGGATTCGAAGCCACTGCTGCCCATGATCTGGTATCTTCTGATCATGACTGCATGCCAGGCAGGTCCCTAGGAAACCACAGGTCTCTCTGGGTTGACTGGTTCCTAAGCAAGCAGGGGGAAGGAATGTAGTCATCCCTGCAGAGCCCAGGGTCCAGTCACGATTCCCATATGGCCTGCCTGTTCCTGTGCTACTACTGGGCATGGGAGGATGTTCTTCGTGAAAATGCTCCATCTCTCCAGCCCAAGGACCCCACAGACCTTTCTTTCTATGGCCCATCATGTCCATCCTGGAGTCACGTATGTACCTTTCTTGGTCCCACTGTAGCTAGGTTCCTTAAGGACAAAGACTGTCTTCTAGAACTTTCTATCCCGTCATGCCCAGCTTGTGTCAATGGTGAGACACATAAGCTGCCAAAGAACCACTGAACTGCAACTGCAACCATTAGAGTAAGAGATCGCACAGTCTCACAGATTCATCACCACCATGGAGTCACTCAGATTCACAGAACAAAGCTGGATAGACCTTCAGAAACCAGCTAGGCGTACACTTTATCAGTACAGTGCCTTAAAAATGGTTTTAGAGCCCCCTGGCATATACCAAGTGACCAAGACTGAAGGCCGTGAATGCAAGGAAGACCCAGACTGAAATTCTACTTGCCCCGTCTAGCTGTGCAATCTGTCTCAGGAGCTTTGTCCTGTCTCTGCAAACTCTAGATGAGATGGGGGTCAACCTCAGAGCATCACTGTGAGAATTAAGGCTCAACCCTGTAAAATGCTCAACACTGGGCCTGGCACAGAGCTACACATAAGAAGAAGCTTTGAAAAATATTGTCCAGTGAGTAGCGATGAGGAGTGCACAATGAAGGTGCGGTTGGCCACCCCTCTGGTATGTTCTAATCAAAGTCGCAGAGGGGAACGCGGCCACAGACTGCACTCCTTAATTCAAAGGCAAGATGTTTATTATGGGGCAAGAGTATGGGGAGGCTTCTTGGCCACCCTCCCACAAGCACATGCTCTTCATTAAAATGTGATATTTAATTGATGAATTTTTTCATCTCTTTTGAGAAAAACCATCACTTTTTCATGCTAACAAATAAGAAAGTCTATAGAAGAGTTGAAAGTTAAATAAGAATAGCTAGAGATGACCAAGGGCCTTCCAGGATCAGGGTGAGGGCCTTGAAGCAGGAGTTCATAAAAGTGAAACACCAACCAACCCAAACAGGAACTGTCCCTTAGACATTCCCCTTCCCTACAATCAGTGCCCAGTTCTTTAAAGAGGTCTTTAAGGATCGTGTTCAAAACTGTTACCACCCTAAGGAAATTCGACAGTGAAAAGTTATTCCTGGGGGAAGGACATAGAGAACCTTCCAGAAATGATCTAGGGAATCTAAATGAAAGCAATAATCTGCTGGGATAAACAGCTGGAAATATGCCTCTCTCCCCTTTTATCTTTTTATAGACAAGAGTCCACTATTTAAGGCAAACCACTGCAACATGGAACCAGGTAACTGTGAGGTAACCATCTTACTAAATATTAAGTAGGTCTTCAAAACTGCCTAGGGCATGCAAAATCATTATCTGCAGTGACAGCTGACCAACGTTCAAGGTCAGGGTGGTGGCGGTCTGGAGAGTTGCATGGAGAGCCTAGTTACTTGTATCTAACCCTTTAGGAACAGGCTAAAAAGTAGGAATCTCCGAGCCACAAAAACAGCAAGCACGACGAAAACATTCCACGTAAGGTCTAGGAGTCACGATACAGTTGCCCGTACACACCCACGCCATCAGCACCTGATGGAGCCGCCTAGAACCCTTTGTCTAGATGAGTTGAGGGGAGAACAGGAGAGAGGAGCGCTGATCGCTGCTGTTCCTGAAGCTCTCTAGTCAAGCGCATCACAGCTCACCATGGCCACCTCTGAGTGCAGCCTCCCCCTGAACTTGGCTTAGTGCTGAGCACCACATACTGTGTTAGATGCTCACAGCACACCTGTGAAGGAGCTGGCCTTTCTCCTTAGTTCCACACAGCAAGTGTCCCTGGTCCCGGGCCTTGGGAAGGTGGTGTTTCCAGGTCTTCACGCCCGCCTGCCCATGGCGTCTGCAGAGCCTGATGCTGGGATGGGGTTCCCTGCCGTGCTGACGTAGTGAGCTGCACCCCCTGAGCTTAGCCTGGGCCAACCTTCCACACTGGACAGAGGCTTCAGGACTCACAAACGGATCTGCTTCTCACACTCCCACCTACCAGTTCCTGGAACCTAGACCAGTTTTGGCAAACAGTGCTCCCCTGCTGCCCCCCTCCCTGACCCCAAGTTGGGAGTAGCTCAGGGCTCCTGCCTCAGCCTCAGCGAGAACACCTCTGCCACAGGGCACCATGTATTTTTAGCAGGGGCTTTTATAATATGTGGCTGATTTGGGGAGGTGGGGGATAAAGTCATTTACTGGGATGTTTCCACCCCTCAAACAGAGAGACACAAGCCGTATCAGGGTCCAGCACGGTTCTGGTGATAAAAACACAATGTATGCTGTCAGTTCAGCTGACAAGAAACTAAAGAAAAAGTCTGCCAAAAAACCTTGAACCCATTAAATGAAGTAAACAGTATCCATTTAAAGGGAACAAAAGTCCTCATCGGGCTGTAAATAAGGGCTTTCTGTTTTCTACCTGGAGAAATAAATGGCTGCTACCCAGAGTGAAGTCTTCCCCTGTTCTGGTCATGATGCTCTATGGGTTCTGAGCACTGAAGAGTTAAATGATTAAAAAAAAAGGGGGGGTCCTTTGCCAGCCCTCCAAGTGCACAAAGCCTTTCCACCCCAAGTATTCATCCAACTACAGTGGGGGGAGGTGGGAGGGGGCGCCCCGGTGGCTGACCTCTGACCTGCGGAGAACCCTTAAGCAACAGTGTTCTGCAACTTGGCCATGCCACCCTCATCGCCCAGCGCCCACACACCCGCCCAAGCACTGCTTGTGATGTGGAACCTGGCAAATGAAAGACTGATTCCGGCACTTCTAGGTCTCCCTGCTACCCCTCCTCTAACCCCGACCCTCAACCTCCTGTAACTGTGGGGAACCCAAAGGGAATGAAAGCTTGCCATTCACCTCACAACCTATTAATCAGCAGACGTTGAAAACAAATAGAGCCATTGCGGCCCCGGCCTCTCTGCCGGCCCTCCTCTTCAATACTCCCCTATTGCTCTCCTTTTCTGCAGAAGAAAAATGGGGCCAGAAAGTGCCTCGAGGGGCCCAGCACAATAAAACAAAAGCAGCACAGAGGGGCACTTGTCAGCCTTCTCCCCTCCCCAGGGTGTGCACGCAAGGTCTTCAGTGGTCTTGGGTTCCCCAGCCCCGCCGGGGGCGGGAATCGGCCTCAGGAAGGGACACTGTTCGTTCGGGGTTTGCGTTAAAACATGGGTTTAGAGCTCATCTCCATGCACTTCGCCGGATGCCGCTGACTACGGCTACGCCAAGGCCAATGGCGACTAGCGAAACGTGAATGATGTCGCACGTCACCGGAGGCACGGAGCGCCGCCGGAGAGGAGGCGTGGAGATGAAGGAGGGGCCGTTCCTCACTCGCCCACAGCCCTCTGTGACTCCACTAGTCCGACTTGCTCAGGTGATGGCCGGGGGGCAGCGGAATGGTCGGCGAGGGTAGCCCTCCTGACTCGACAGCCCACTCCCCCAGCGAGCACCTGCTGCGGCTGCGGGAGGGAGCCCGGGTCTGGCCTGCACGCACACAGGGGAAGGGTGGCAGCACCCACGCGGCGCCCCGGAGCCCCCGCGGTGGGAGGCCGCTCCTCCCGAAGGGCCTGCTCCCAGCCCAGGGCACGGGTTTCCCTGGACAAGACTTACGCTGAGAGCAAGAGCATGAAAACACGAGGAAGGGAGAAGGCTTCGGGGTTCGGGTTTTGCTGGGAGAAATGAGGGGCGGAAGGAACAGGAGGTCTGCCTGGGAGTCGAGGAAAAGAAAGCCCCACCTTGCAAGGCCAGCGCACAGCCCGCCTCACCTGGGGACTCCCGGGCCCACCCACAAGGCTGCCAAGTGACAGCTTCTGGAACCCGAGGGAGGGAGCCTGACACTCAGGGTGCTGCTGGCTTGTTCAGTGAACTCTTGAGGGCTGGACCCCTCCCCCAACCCCAGAAACAAACCCATCTAGACAGCAAGAAGAAGACAGATCCTCCCTGCTTTCGACAAAATTCTGCCGACTCATAGTTTCTCATTTACTCACACAAGCATTAAAATTCTTCGTGCAGGGAAATGATTGAACGGGGCAGGCAGGGAGAGAATAAATGTGCAGTCAATTTTCATCCAAATTCTCTCGCACATATGCATATACATAGAACTAACTCAAACCATCCTAAGCCCTCGGCCTCCCCCCGCTGCACCCCGACCCTTCCGTAATATAACAACCCAGCTGGTAACACACCAAACAGACTGCCAAGCACTCAGGGTCTAGGGGGCCAAATTCTGCTCTTAATGACCTTTTCTTAATCCCCAAAAAGGAGGAGGGCGAGGCTGGGAGNCGAGGCGGGGAGGGGGGCGGGGGTTGTGGGGGTGGGGGGGTGGGCACACCAAGGGGAACATTTTAACCTGGAAAATAAAGACGTGCTCCAGCTGCTCGTCTTTGTGAGGGCCGCAGCCAAGGGCCGACCCGGCAAAGCTGTGCTTTCACAGGCTCTTGAACAATCACTTCCCGTTAAGTTCATTAAACATAATTTATTTCCACTCTTTCTCGTTTATTTCCCAATAAAAAGAAAGCATCCCATTGTGTTTCCCCCAACTAACCTTTAAAGCCCTCGCGAGCTTAAGTCCAGGCCCGCCCGGTCCGGGCTGGCCCCTGACCAGTGAGTTCCCAGGATTTTCCTCCTGCCTGTGTCCCTCTAGGAACATGCTATGGCACGGCGGAGGTCAGGGAAGGGGTGCAGCAGGCACAACGGGGTCCTCTGACCATCCTACTCCTCCACCGGGCCTCAGAGATGAAGAACGAACCACTTCACCCCTAAGTAATTTCTCGGTAGTTTACAACCTCCACCCTCCTGCAAGGTATTTCCCTACTACTTGGGTATTAAATGATTAGTGCTAGCATAATCAATCTTGTTGAATGTCCCATGTTTGCAGAGAATGTCTGAGAACTGGGTAAGAGGGTACAGCTGTTTCTAGGAGATCAGATTTTCAAAACAGAGCCAGGAATAAAACTAACCTATTCCAAATGAAGAAATCCAAAAGCTCAAATTCAAAACAACTTAAAAAAATAATAATGATTTCCAGGCTACCCACCCACCCCCAAAAAAACCCAACAACCCCAAATCTAGGGATCCCGGAATATAATGGAAAGGAAATCACCAATTTTGATTTAGAGTAAATTTTAAGTACATAATGGTTATTACATCCTGGGGATTTCAAGAAAGTAGTGAACAAAACCTGATACCACCCTTCTAATTTATTTACAATGACGAGCTGTACAAAAATGTCTTTTGTTTTTCTAATATACCCTGTGCCTAACTTTTGAATCTAGACAGTACTGTATTTGAAATTCATGACTGCTACATGGAGTCTGGTAAGTGCTCTTTGAAACAGCTGTTTCCTTCAGAAAGCAGGTGAATTTCTCCCTAGAAAAGAACAGGTACACGCAGAGGAGGGAGGAACGTTTTCCTGTGGCCCAAAGGACACAAATGCCCCGAAGCCCTGCATTCAGCAGGAATTCAGCAAAGACAGATGCAAAGGTGGCTTCGCATTGCTCTGCTCTCTGTTGCCCTGTTAGTGTCCCAAACATGGGCATCCTTTAAAGGACATCTACAGTCCCCATAAATGAAACAAGTGAAAAGGACGTGACCCCCTCTCCAAGCAAGCTGACAAGTTGGAAGTTTAACGTAACTAGGGAATGACCCAGGCAAGGTCCAATTAAAAAAAAAAAAATCTTCAAATGTGTGTAGAAGTATGTAATCTGGAGGGCATGGCAAGA
The DNA here is from genome assembly GCA_002007465.1 of Ailurus styani. NCBI lineage: Eukaryota > Metazoa > Chordata > Mammalia > Carnivora > Ailuridae > Ailurus > Ailurus styani. The sequence continues at coordinate 16,561,135 of LNAC01000001.1, forward strand.
TTTCATCACATTCCAAAATGTTGCAGAAGGAAAGAATTCCATTACATAGCTCAGCCAGGCCCCCCACCAACCCCAAACCACAAAAGGGAGGTTTCCCTAAGAATATAAGGTTGCAGGCTCTGTTGCTTCCAGAAAATGCCGACGCAGCAGCCTGTTGTGACAATACAAAGATCATAATATCTGTATCATTGGAGTCGGGAATTCACCCTTTCAAACAACTCCCTTCTCATGAGACATCAAGAATGGAGGGTTAGCGGCCACCAAAGGAGCTGGACTGCTATTAAGTAACCCAAGTAATTTGAGTAAACAAAGCTCTGGAACCTTTCAGGAATCTCGGAAAGGGAGGCTAGACTGAGCTGGGAAATTTATGGCAACACAACTTAGACGTCTGCAGTGCCAGCCTGCACTATCTTTCCCCAAGATTCTGGACAGTTCACACCATCGTAGACTGAACTAGAGAAGTTGCACGCGACCAGAAAGGAAAACCAAGCCACAACGTCGGTCATTGCTTTGTGCTCGACTAGAGAAGTACTGACCACTTTGTGTTTTACTAGGATATATGGGATTTCAGTCCTGATTTTGAAAACATAAGGACTCTTACAGTCTGTTGTAGATTTCATTTTTCTCTTCCCCCTCCCAAAATCAGATCTAAGAGCTGACGGACCACTGCAAAGGCCTGTGTGTTTGGCCACTCCACAACAAAAGACAGTAATAAAAGTACCATAGGAATCGCCTCCAAACTCGAGAATGCCCTGACAGCTGTGGCAAAGCATCTGCCCCTACAGTTGACCAGAGTTAGAGTGTAACCTAAGCCTCAAACTGGTGTTGCAAAAGGACCCTCTTCCTGATCATTAACACCACAATGGGCTGTCATGGAGTTTCCTACACCCAGTCCCCCCGTTTAAGTTTTTGAAAATACAGACGCCACGGGCAAGACAGTAGCCCTAAAAGGCCAGCATCTAAATTTGGACATGGAAAATAAATACAACTAAAGACAGAGCAACAGAAAGTCAGCATTAAATACGAAACCAAGACAGACAGTTGACACAAGCCCTGGTCCTCTCAGAGCCTGAATGAATGCTCGGCCGTCTCAAACTCTGAAAGCACGCTCCTGTCGGAGGCACCGTCACTTTCCCTTCCCTTCCTTCCAGCGGAGCCCACCCTGGCGGGTGAAGGGGAAAAAATGTATCTGGTCAAAGAAATCCTCGACCCCACCACCCCCCCTTCCGGATCCCCAGCTCCCTGGAACTTGGGGAGCCAGCTCTGCAGGCTCTGCCCTGCTAGACCAGCTGAAGGACTGTGATGAAAGTCAAGCTTTCTCGCCTCATCTTTTCTTTTTAAACCCTTTCCCCACAACTCCCCAAAACACTGCGGTGGAAAGTACATAGGGGAAGAGCACAGCTTGAGTTGAACATTTATTCTTGGTTTTGTTTTTCCCCTTCCCAGCGTCTGAATTAAAAAAAAAAAAAAGGCACGGAGGTTTAATGGTCAAGACCATAAGCAAGGACACGAACACACACACACGCGCGCGCGCGCGCGCACACACACACACACCCCACTACTCACCCAGCAATTCAAATTGAGGTGCCAACCGCCCAACTGCTGGAAAAGAGAGAGCCCGGAGGCCACTGTGCCTCCCTTCCCACTCACATCTTCCATCCCCACTAAAATCGTATCCCTAGGGTACATAATAGCTTTGGTCTTCTTTCTCTCCACCTCACAAAAAACTTTCTCTGTACCTTCAAGATGGGACTGGGTCAGCTTTTTTTCTCCTCCCTGACTGCTTTTCTCACTTTTCTTCTTCCTCCCAGCTTCCCCTCTCTTTATGCCTTTCTCTTAAAGAGCTGGAAAAAAGCATCTTAAAAGATAGAGAAGCCTCCAAATGTCTGCCCTGGTTTACTCAAAATGCACAGAGTTCTCACTCACAGTTGCCCATTGTTTTGTTAATTTGTCCCCTTCCACACACATCATCCCTCAAAAACCAAAACAGAAAAAAAACCTAATAAACAAAGAAAAAAGAAACCTAATAATCTAGTTCAACTGGTTCCAGATTGATTTTTTTTTTAATTCTTAATTAGGAAAAAAAAAAAAAAAACAACCAAAAAACCAACCACCTCCTTCTAGTTTCTAATCTTCACCACTACGAAATCCGTGAAGGAAGGGGGAAGGCCCATGTTCCCCAGGCGGCGGAGGGCACCTCGGCGAAGTCCCCCTCCCTCACCCGTTACCTTCGGCAGCAGGGACAGAGCTACCGCTAAGAGTAGCTAAGAAATTACGGTCGGCCATGAGGGAAAATGATCAACCGAATGCAGGAGGCAGGCACTTTATCTGCAAGATTGTCAAATCCCTCAAAACAAATTTCTTCGAGAGAGGGCTGCTTTGCGAGAGGAGGAGGGAGGGGGAAAGTATATTTTCTTGTCACGGTGACACGGGAGTGACACTTGGTAGGGCCTTGTCTGCCAAACACGCACACACACCCTCTTTTTCTTCTAGAGTAAAAGACTGTGCTGGGAAGATTTTCAACTGACCTCTCTGGGAGCAGAAGAACGTAAGCTTCCTGTGTTTCCTGGCATTCTAGCAGTCACACCGCTAACTTGCTTTTTGACTGTTGAGTTTTGTGAGCTTTCCCCCCCCCCGCCCCCGCAATGAGAGAGACAGAGAGACAGAGAGAGAAGAGAAGGCAAAGGAATGCAAAAGGCTAGCCCTAAATCCCACAAACCCGACTTACTTTTCCTGGGGCTCTCATAGGATCCAGGGCCCGGTACATTGGTGTGGGTTTAACTTAATTGGAGTTGAGAGACTCAGACATCACAGGCCTGAAATCGTCCTCTTTTACATGAAGGAGGGGAGTGAGGGAGGGTGGCTTGCTCCAGGAGGGGTTAGAGATAGAAGAAACTTGCAGAGGACCAAAGGAGCCTTTCCCGTCCTCTCCCACCCCAAGTGTCAAATAATTTCACCCTGTTCAAAAGCAAACACACAACTCCGATTTGCATGCAGGTAAGAAAACCCCCCTGTTGCCACATGGGATCCTGGATCTGTCTTGCTTGAAGCAAGACCAGTGGCAAAGATTTGGTTTCTTCTGGCGGCAGGACACCTAACATCGAGGAGGTGTTTTTAATTTACCGACCTGACTGCCCAGCTGTTTATAGGACTCTTTTCATGACGTTGGTCTTTAATACACCAGACGAGTTAATAACCCTCACTCCAGCCCACCCTGCCACCCGCCCCCAAAAAACAAACAAAAACAAAGGCTGGAAGGGCTTAAAGATAACAAAAAAGTGAGAATTCTTAATTTTCTTTTCTTCTTTTTTAAACTACTGCTCTGTGGCCCCTCTTTCTAGACTCCTCCGGCCTTCCTGTGTAAGTGTCAGGCAGCAATCTCTAAGGTCCTTAGTACCAAAACAAAACCCTGCCATTTCCCTTTACATGGCGGTAACAAAAGCAATGAGCTTCCAGTTTGACAAGTAAAAAGCCCCAACCACACAGTTCCTAATTGCCTCCCCTCCCTCTATTCACCGGGACCACCACACTCCGGCAGCTGCCTTTGTCACACATGCAATTTCTTAAGTAAACTGCAAGTTTCCCTCCCCGCTGATGGACAGCTCCCAATCATTCAGCAACAATAACTTATAAAGTGCAGCAAACAGGATGGGCAACTTTGACTCGGTATTTTCTGGCTTTCTCAAAAGACAAGGAAAATGGAAACGGCAAGATGAGCCAACACATTCCAGACAGACCTCCTCCTCCTCCTCAAAAAGAACAGGCAAATCTGGTGAATTTCTTCAAACTCACTCCTAAGAAACTGCTTCCGGATACCTGCTGCCCCATCGCCCTATCCCGAGTCCGTCCCCAGGGTGGCCCAATGTGTCAGAAGAATATTTCCAGAAAAAACAAAAAAAATCACAAGGTGATAGGGTCCTGAAAAGTTCTATGGGATTTTTTTTTTAAAGAAACTTCCCAAACGAAAAGCAAACAAACAAAAAAGAGCGAGAGTTTCCTGTCCCTTTAGCACGAAATCACAGTCAAGGGGAGGAGAAATACAGTGAGGAGCAGGAGAAACTGTTCATTTATGCCCCACCGTCCGCAACGCAGCAGCAGCAAAAGTTCTGGTGCTCTGTTTTAAATAAAGAAGTTTGAGATGGGCGGAAGGGGAAATGGGGATTGCACGAATGGATAACGAAAAGTAGAAAAGTGCGGACCCTCTCTGGAACTATTTGGGTGATAAGGAGGAAGGAGGGGAGCCAGGAGGGTGGAGCGTCTGTGACTTTAACTTGGGGGGCAAAAAGAAACGAACCCCCCGCCCCAAACAGTCGCTTCCGAGTTCAGCAATTATACTAAAGCAGGTCTGCACTGTCACGAGCTAAAAGTTCAGAGTCCAAAAGTATTGTCATTTTCCCTTTTCCGTTATTTTTCTTTTTTAAGAGGGTTAAGGGAAAAGTAAAAAAGAAAAAGAAAAAGAAAAAAAGAAAAGGAAAGAAAAGACCTCCTGCACCGGGCACCTTACCAGTCAGGGGACATCAATCTTAAAAGTTATTGCAAAGTGACAGCGGACCGGGGGAAGGCTGAGAGCAGGAGCATGCAAGGCATTGGACGGGCAGGGGCGCGGCGGGGCGGCGCGCGCGGGGATGCGCAGGGATGCGGCGGGTCGGACACCGCGCGCCGCCCGCC